>JAQNCA010000004.1:541415-555699 GCA_029783725.1 Acanthurus tractus
GACGAGCCCGCTGAGACCCGCTTCTTCATCTGAGTCGACTCCGCTGTTTCTTCGCTGCCATATCGAAGACAGCCAAACTCACCCTACTGTAGGACGCTACAGCCGCCCATGTTCCCCTGATCGATGGATTGGCAACGCCGGGAAGCACGCCAAGTAAGAGAGCTTTTGTCTGGGCAGAGACAGTTAAGTTAGCGTGGAATTGTTTGTTTTGTTTTATTTTGTTGTTTACTTCAAGGACCGCCGAATCCGTCCTTGTTTGATTGAAGCTATTTGCCACTAGAAGCTGCTTTGTTCGAGCTGTTTAGCGAACATTGTGCTACTAGCCGTGTGTCGTGTGTATGCCTGCAATATCTCGACTTGCTAACTCACACAGCGATCAGTGGACAGTAGATGAACGGCAGCTCCTTTACTGATCACTGAGAGATAGTAAATCGGATAGTGTGCCATCCACGAGCCTTTCTCAAGCCACTTCGAAGCGTACGCGCTTCTCTCTTTCCCTCCTCTTTTTACCAACACTCTACTACACTGTTGTTTGTGTGAGCAGTCAGTGTGTCCAGTTTCGCTTTGCGCCATCTCGTGTGTGGAGCAAACGGAGCTGTGGCCACTGTCTAGCTCAAACTTAGCGCATCACTTCCCGAGACCGACACCTGGCGTGACATGGCATAGCCACGCCCGCCATCTCGCCCACTTCCTCTTCCCTCTCGCGCCTCCTCTCTCCCCCATCACACACACTCACACATATACACACACACACACACCCACTCTCATACACACACTCACACACACACACACCTGGGTGCCCACTCAACCGCTTGCCTGGTGTTGCTGTGTTCTGGTTGTTCAATTAAGACGTGTGATTTTATTTGGTTGTATGTTTTATACTTTATAGATTAGTGTTTATGAATGTTAATGCATGGACTTCTAATGAAATACATTTTGTAATAAACACTCGTGTATTGAATAAGAGACGTCTGAGTGATCATTGTTGCACATTGTTGTAATAACTGCTCGTTGTACGGTCCGTCCTCGATCTCATCCCTTCAACTTAATTATTTACTAAATAACCCTTTTTGTTTAGTATTGAATTTTGGTTATTACTTATCTACTTAGGTTTTACCTTGATTCCAGAGACTGTTATTGGTTTGGTCATTGATCCCTGTTCACAGGGTGGTGCCCCGAAATTATTAAATAAAATTAATAATCATTTATTTTATGCTTATTGCTGTTAGCAATTAAGTAATTATCAATAACCAAACTTTATCTGTCGTAAATCCCAACAATGACCATATATGCTATATTCTATTCACAAAATGAGTTTAATTTTTAGGTGTTTGCGTGCGTGCGTGCGTGCGTACCTGCGTGCGTGCATGCGTGTGTGCATGCGTATCTGCGTATGTACGCGTTTGCCTGTACAGGCGAAAAATTTATTGTAGAAATTAATGTGACAAAATATGGAAATGTTTGCTTTCTAAACAATTTGACATAAGGGGGAATCACCTGAGAGCTGTCTGACACAATACATTCATTGTTGTCCCTGTCCAGCCGAATAAACAAACGAACGAACGAACGAATGATTGAATAAATAAATAAATAAATCCCTGTAGTTCAGCCTGTTTGCGCTGAGTGTATGATACCAATGCACCTGCGCCACGGCGGGACCAGTCTTTAAATGGACTGAAAGCGGATTCTCCCATTGGTTTATTCATGTTTTGGCCGGAGAAACACCTGTGACAAAGGTTGACCTGGAAATTCCCCTGAATTAATTTTTGACTTTCCATGCCCAATGCGCCACTGGAGAGCGGCGCAAAGTTAAAAACCTTGGCTATGGTGGTTACAGAACAAAAAAGGGCAAATTTTTCTGGACTGTGCAAAGCCAGTATAGGGGAGAATTATGGTTTTTATTCAATTTTCCTCATGTACTTTAAATAATCTTTTATTTTCTTACATCTGCTCCTGTTTGGCAATTTCTCAGCCCCAGAAGAAAATGTTATTGGCATGATACTGTGTTTGCGTGAAAACCTGCTCAGACAACCTCTTGTTGCAGACAAAGAAGCAGCACAATATCGGTGACTTAAGGCAGAGTTTACAGACATGCTCACAGATATCTCCACAGTTCTAAAACACCTCTCATTTACTTTTGCTAAGTCAGGCCTCATTCAGTTATCTCAATGTTTCTTGCCTTTACTTCAGATTAACATTATATCCTGTGATTAAGTCTTGCTAAAAATATTATCTGCATGGGCTCTAATTTTGTGGCGCAGTGCAGGGTGGCGGAGCATGGCGCATCCCGTGCAGTGGTAATTTCGTCCAGCGCACCACCGCACATCTAATTTGGCAATTTGGTTGACCGGGCTGCCCCGAGATGGGTGTGGCGGTACACCAGGGGTAGGTGTCCACAGATTTGGGTTGGCACAGTGACAATTTTGTGCCAAAACACTGTGCGGAAGGTGCATTGACAGCTCCCCAGCTCCAACCTGGTCTATTCTCGGCACAGGCGAAGCACACCCGGCGAAGTGGTAACTTGGCTGACAGGCGCGCAGTGCGCACACGTCACCAAAGCCTTACAGGCAGGTTTCCAGAGTGTCAGGCACATTTCAATGCAATAAACAATCACAGCAACCACTATTTCATGCAACCGTCTGAACCAGCAGATACATTTGTATCTATATTAATTGTCCTGTCAGATCAAATGTCAGATCAAAGACGTTTGTCACTTGTGATGGAAACTCAACCTGACCTGACCTGAATTAGTTCACATCTCTCAGCCAACCACAAACAGCCGCGGCATCCGATAAGGAGTATATATTCAGCTTCTCTCATCTAATGAAATTAAAGAAAAGAAAAAAGAGAGAGACGCTTGCCGAATAAATGTAAGTCAGTCGATGTCTTAAGGATTTACCTGTGATTGACCATATTTCTCTGTTTTAATCTTTATTCTTTACGTGATCTAAAAAGATGGAGAACATTATTGCAAGGAGGATGAGGAGGAGATACCGCGAGAGAATATATCACCACAGGTTCCCCTGTTTGGCGATGACAGAGCAGGTGAATCACAAGCATGATGCCTGGATTAGCCTGCTACTGTGTTTAATGTAATTGTCACTTAATTTTGTACTCCTATTCATGACACAGGAACAGATTACATATGTCCCGCGGGGTGGTCCACACGGTGACATGCATCGTGGCCTCTGATGCACAGCCCGGTGGCCACCGTGTTCCTTCTTTGCTCTGACAACATTTTTTTGGCCCTTCTCCTTGCATCATTGAACCGTTTTTTACATTGGGCATCAGCTCTCAGGATATCTGGGCAAACTTGATTGACAATACTAGTAACTTCCTCCCAGGCTGTTTTTGCATCATCAGCCCATGGAGGTCTGTTCGTATTACCATATATTCTGGTACTACGAGCTTGGACCTCCTGGACAGCGCATCAGTTTCCTCCTGGGAGAAGTTCGGCCACCTGGAGCTGCTGCTTTCTTCCTCCATGGTGATGGCGAGGTGAAACTGGCACTGCGCCTCGCCCGCAGCGCATTTAAAGGCAAGGAGAGGCGTACATTTGATTGCTGAAGATTACATTTGGCTGTGTTAAACCCATTTACGTTAAACCCTCTCCTCCCTCTTTGCCACTTGTGCCGGTGGGAGGGACGGAGGCGTTGGTGTGCCTCGCCTGCGCCTGGTCTACGAAAATAGAGCCCCACGAGTGGAATCTGGAGTTCCATTGAATAGTGGGTAGTGATGTTTGGTCACTAAATTTACCAAAACAGCTTTTAGAATACTGGATTTTTTTCCATGCAGATGATCAAACACATAAAGTAATTATAGAGCAGCAGATATAGTACATATGCCTCCTCTATATTCTCTTATTTGACAGAGGGCTTTTGTGTCACACAGCTGACACAGCAGCAACAAAATGAAAATCTTCTGACACGGCAACAGGATTGGTCAAGATCTTAGGTTAACTAAATGTAATGACTTTCTTATCAGACTCGAAAGCTTTTACTTACAGATTCCAAGTTGAACGGAAAAAACATTTGGATTAATGCAGCTGTCTTCAGAATGAATCCTGAACTACAGCACATCTCTCAGGATCCTGTTAGTATAAAAAAATCCAGACTTTTTTTTGTTGAAAGGATTTTTGGTTTTCTGTTTTCCACTTGCTGTCATGTCTCAAAATATTTACAGGGATGGCTTCTTTTTGTGGAAGTATTTAAAAAAGAAGTGTTGAAATTACTTTCTGACAGCCAGGGACTGTGCAATGCCATCCTAAACAGAGTAGGCCTATATCAAGCACATATTTAAAGTACTACACAGTAATCCTCCTTTAATGCCATGAACACTTAAAACAGGTTACAGAAAATGTTTTGAGACAAATTTAAATATGTGAGGTTGTTGGTCTCCCAACAACAGACCTGTATGGATGACCATGTTCACTCCAGTTTCTCCCTACTCAGAGTAACTGAATGGTAGAGGGTCACATCAGACACACAAAAACTGTGCTAACTTACCATCCGGACCCTTCATTAATTATACAAATCTTCTAACAACACAAAACCAGGATTTAAGGGTGTCTGACAGTTTGCTTTTTTCTAAACTTTCTCCATGTTTATGTTTCCTGGATTTTAAAGACATGAATGAAACTTCTCAAATATGTGTACAGAGTTCAAATGCATTAATTATCTTCTATTATGCTATTTGTTTTAGCAATGAAAACAGCTGCACCAGTGCACCAGCAGCAGGCCCAAAAATACATTTGCTGTCTGTTCATTTGATTGTTGCCAGTATTCTGACATGGCATATGGAGTAGACTCGTCTCTCAGAGACCTCAGTTGCCATCTCTGTTTTGCAAGTTTTAAAAGAGATGAGAAGAGCTCAATGATTAAAACACACATTTATCCCTGCTACTGTATTCCTCAAATAATGACTTTAGTCTCTTTTTCATAATACAGTGCAGTAAGATTGTAATCTGTCCAGATATATTTATTCTTATAGTGTTGCCAAAAGCAGGTGCTAGCATAGAAGTAATACAGCACAGCACACTTAAATGTCAGAAACCTTGCACTGTCACCATTCATATGCTACAAACATTGGGCACCCTCCATATCTGGTACAAATACTGCTATAAAATAAGAACAGGAGCCAAATATTGCTCAAATGTAAATTTCACTAGTTTTATGTAGCCCATGTTAATTTTTTGAGGTGCCAGGTAGCTCTGCTCCCTCTTCAATTTGCCAGTGTCCTTTTTTTTGTGTGTGCTGTTGAAGCCGAAATGTTCATATTATCTGACCCAGATGAAATATGAAGACAATAGCTTAATAACAGCACAACTAATAACAGCTTCTTTCGTCATTTTTCAAGTGTTATTTCATAAAATGTTTGGAGAAAATTAGTATCAGTTGCTCTGACAGGTGTTAGAACTATGCAGCACATCATAGGGAGATGATGTCCCTTATAGTGATGCTTTGGAACCAGTTATCTCTCATTTGGCAACTTCATCTTCATCTTTCTTTCTAATTATTACTGAGAGGAGCTAACACGCAAAGAACACAGCTGAGGAAAATGAGAAGATGAGTTATCTTAATGAAAAGAATCACCAGTGCAGACAAATGGAACAGTAAGCTGACAGCAGGACCTGTCCTCTGTGACAGCATCAAACCTCTTGGGGTACCTAAGCTCTACCAACCGTGGTGATAGAAGTCTCTACCCCTGCACTGTAACCCTGTCTACCAGTGTCTATTTTTACAGACCAAAAGCAGAGGGCCAGCATCAATGAAGATTTACAAGTCCCACAAGGATACATGCAATTGGCAGCGAGCATTAATGCCATTTAAAGTATCTCTTGCAGCTTATACTTTGGCTGACGATAGTGTGCCTTTTTAAAGAATGTTTAATGTTTAAAATAATAATAGTCAGGAAGTTTCCTCAACATTATTCCTCTTTGTTGTTCCCTCTGTTTCTTTGCCCCTCTTTCTCCACCTGCTCTTCCACCGATGTCCTCTCCTTTCCTGATCCAGCTTAGTGAGGTGGAGGTGAATGGGCAGATTGAGCAGGTGTGTGAGCAGGTTTACAGCGAGATGCAGTCCCAGGCCATGGAGGCTGCCATGGACAGTATGGACACCATGGACACCCTGCCTATGCCAGGATGCTTCCGGATGCGGAGTCACAGCTATGTGAGGGCAATTGACCAGGGCTGTGCCGGAGAGGAGGAAGGGGAAGGAGGGAGACCGCTGCTTCTGTTGCCTTCTTCCCCACCACGCACATCTGCCACCACTGTAAGAACCATCCAGAGCAGCACAGGTGAGGCAAGCCAAGGCCAAAATGGATGTTCACTCTAAATGTGTTTGTTTTGTTCATTTTTGTCTTATAACACAGATGTATGATATATTTCCATTGAGCCACATGAAGGAAACAATACAGCAAGGTGCCGTGATCCTTTTAATGTAGTAGACCATAAGGCACAGTGTACCATATTTCTACTGCTTAGTGTGTTTATTTTATTTGATTACTGTTTAATTTACTCACTCGTTCATTCACTCCTAATGATAAAAAGTAATGCCGGGCTTCGGACTTATGAGTTTGTGTTAGGTCAGGTAGAAGTCTTACTGGAGATATGAACCAGGGAGGTGACTCCCAGTCATCTTGGGCCTCAGTGATGGTGCAATCACATACTTACCCATTTATGAGGAAACGTTAAGATGCATTTGTGGGACAAGCTTATCTTTGTATCTGATCTCTTTAAGCTTTTGTTGAATGTGGAAGGTGAAATCTACTAAAAAAGTGAAGACTGTCAACCACTCAGGGTTGCTGGACTAGAGTGTGACCTTTCCTTTTTCTTTTTTTTTAAAATGTTGTGATAAAATGAATAAGTGATGACATTTTATATCCAAAAGAACAAAGCCAGCTTCACTTGAAATCATTATCTGTGCAAAAAAATAAAATACTGACCATGATTAAACATTATAACTCAGGAACAAAAAGGAGGAGCATGATCATTTTACACATTTGGTCAAATACAGGATTGTTCATTTTGACTGGTTTATAGAGGCATAAAACACAATGGCCTTTTATTCTTATTATTTTCTATAATTTTAATATTACAGATTTTTAGATCCCAAAAGCAAATTGGATTCACACTGCATGTGAAAAATGCTGCAAAAATTCTTAATAAATAATTAATTAATCAATTAATGTGTATCTTTACTGTATAATACTTTTTTACAAGCTCTTGAATGCAGAAAAGATAGAAACACAAAAAGCAATGACATTTACAGCATTCAAACTAGCCTACCTCTGGGTCTGATTCTGATTTAAAGACAAAAGATGAACACCTAGTAAACAGTATAAAAGCAAAGATTTCATTTAACATGTTAGTGCATGGGGGCAAATGTCGAATAGTTAAAATAAAAGAGAAACCATAATAAAAAAAACAAAAAAAACTAGTATTGCTTTTAAACTGGTGCACTCTGGTAAACATGGATCAGTTCAAACCCCTTTTTGTCATTGTCTTCCTTTTAATTAAATTCATGCTAACTGCAGAAATCCATTTGGGATAAAAAAAAACCTGTTTGTTCCTATTCTGTTTGTTTTAGTCAAACAGAATTGTAGTTAAAGTATTTAAATAAGAATATTTTACATGGAAATGGGAAAATATTTCACAGCTTTGTGCCTCTCTCTTTAAATTTCTAAGTCAGTGATGGTCAACTGGCGGCTAATGAGCCCCATCTGGCACACCAAAGCTTTCCATCCACCGTCTGTTCATCTGTGCACCTTCCATCCCATTCTCTAAAGTGCAATTTCTCACCTTGAGGGAATTTCTTTGAATTTGGCACAAATGACAATTGAAAGTGACTGTGACATTACACGTGTTTTTGGCCATAACTCAAAAATGTGTATGCTTACACAACACTTAACATGAATATCTACTGAAATAAAAGTAATGAAGTGATGATATATAATATCCAAGAGGTCGAAGGTTAATTACACTGTGGCCACACATTTGTGGTCTAGATTAGAAGTACTATTGAGTGTGGACAGCCATAAATGTTAATCACAACTTAACTTGTTTGCAGGAGCACACAACTATAAGGCAACAATTTCCTGTCCTTTCCAAAAATTTATCATGATGTTGTTATGTTATATTATTAATTTATCCATAAATTGGCTTATTAGTTAGCTGACACAACCTGATGCAGGAGTTAGACATTATTCTCTCACAAAGCTATGCTTGCATGCTGTTTTCATACCAAATACAGCAGATTTGAATAGGTAAAGTTTAAACTAGTTCCTGTCAAGGATTAAATTTGGATGAACTTCATCGTATCTCAGTAACAGGCTTATAAGACCTAAGTTAATGTAATTACTTTTGAAAATATGGCCCCTGAGGTGTTAACTCAGAAAAGTTCTGGCCTTTGGACAAATGTAGTTCATGGCCTCTAGTCATAAATATATCATTCTGTTACATGAAAATGTAAACATGCTTATTTATATATGTATAAACGAAACATTCAATGAACTGGCTAACTCCATATCTACAGTGGAAGTCATTCCAACTCATACAGTTAAGCTCATAACAGGGAGCATTATTCATGAAACACTTTAGGTTACAGTTGAGTGTGGCATTGCATTCTGCACTCTGCTGCAGACTGCAATAATGAACCAGAAATCTCACAAAGATAATCTTGTAAAAGGGAAAAAAGGCTGTCTTCATGCGTGGTATTCAGATAAGAACACGCCAGAGCGGATGCCACGGGGGACTTACTGTAGTGTTAGCTGTTTGGTACTAGGATTGTCTCTATTTTGCAAAGTGCTCAACTGGAGATGACCTACATTTCCTGCTCCTCAGGAAATTCTTATATAGTTTAGCATTAAGATACATGGACACACTCAAATGCAGATAAGAGAATGTATGTATGTATTATTCAGTTATGGACACTCACACATTCCTCTGCTGTCAGACAGTACAGTAGATAGATAGCTCCACTTCTACATGACTGGACATTGCTCTGATAAATATTGTTCCAATGCCCACTGGACTGAATTATCCACTGAAGCTTATAGTGCAACTGAATTATCACCAAGGAACTTTAACAGCTTCATTTGGCATTTTTATCTGTTGACTCATCAACAGCGTGATATATTTGATGATTCTGACCACAAGGCACAGAAACACAAGAGGAAACATGCTGCCTCCCTGAAAAAATAACCCACCAGATGACAAAACATCCTATATGTGTGTGTGTGTGGATGGGTGGGTGGATGTATTTCATCTTATTTTTGCTAGCAAAAGACAGTCATTGACCAAGCAACATTTGATTGGCTACAAATTGGTATACTATGTGTTTTAATGCTGTAGAGCATGGTGTATTAAATAGTATTAGATCAGCCAGATTATATCAAAGGTGTTTTAAGGGTGAAAAGATTAAATGTGTTTTGTATAACCTTGTATAACCTTATTGTAATAATTCCCTAATTTTAATCAAGCTTATTTTTGCATATATATATATATATATATATATGTATATATGTAGTTGTTACATTCTTGGATGGCAGGCAGTGTGAGTGGAGGGAAAAATCTTAAACAAAAATTTTAAAAAAGCCCCAAAGCTGTAGAAATAAATTCACTGCCTAGATCAGAGCCTGAAAGGAGACCTAGCGAGTCCTTGTGTCAACATAAACATGTAACCAATGTAACCATTAATGGTAAAGTGGTAAAAGCATTAGCAGACACTGGCAGTAATCAAACACTAGTTAAAGCAAGTTTGATCCGTAATATTCTTCCCAGTTATGGGAAGGTTGTACATATAACTTGTATCCATGGTGACTGCCAGGATTATCCTACTTCTAATGTAAACCTAGAAATTGAGGGCCAAGTCTATATGCTAACTGTTGGGGTTCTTGAGAATCTAGCTTATGATGTAGTTCTGGGGGAGGATTTGCCCATTCTTGACAATGTTGTTCACAAAACCCCAGATGCCTGTGCATGTATATTGGTCACCAGATCTATGACCAGAGGTCTAGAGCCATTACCCAATCTTGATGATGAACTAGTGCAGGGAGGAGCCAAAGTCAGAAAGAGTCGATGACTACGTCGTAGAACAAAGGGTCAAGTAAAGTGCAAATTCCTCTTGCTACTGACCTTAAAAACTCAGTGATAGACCCACAGTGGCAGATTCCAGAAAATTTCATGGAACATCAAAGGAGTGATCCTTCATTAAAATTCTTGTTTAACAAAGTCTTTGAGGTGGATGGAGTATCAGTGCAAGGTGTTAAGGCGTTGCCTGGAGTCACTGAAGATCCATTCATCTTAAAGAATGATTTATTATGTCTTTCTGACATCACTTCACCTTCTTGATAGAGTCTCGATAAGCTGACATGTACCGTTCTGCCAAATCTGCTTCATCCTTTCCAATCTGTGGATTATGCTCCTTCACCCAAGTATGGACATTGGGCTGAAGAACATGCAGGTACTGTTCCAAAATGATGACCTCTCCAACCTGGTCCTTGCTACGGCTGTCTGGACGCATCCACCTCTTGTATAGCCCCTTCAGATGGTTGTAACTCTCCACAGTCTCACCAGCTGGAACGATGGTGCTGCGGAACCTCTGCTGATATGTTTCGTCTGTAACATTATACTTGGTTAGAACTGCAGCTTTAATAGCTTCATAAGACTCTGCCTGCTCCTCATCCATTCCTGCATATGCTTCAAGGGCCCTGTCTGTCAACAGGGTTACTACCCGAGCAGCCCAGTCTTCCTGCATCCAATCCAATGCAATCCTCTCAAACCACACAAAAAAGCTCTCTGCATCTTCACCTTCTCTGAAGTCAGGAATCCTTGGTTCTAAACCCCTTGAGATTGTTGTTTGATTGGATGGATTACTGGGGAGCTGTGGTTCATAAGGCTGATTATATTGATTTTGAGTCTTTGTCTATGTGGATTGGCTGAAGCATAAATGTGGAGGTGTTGGTTAGAATGTTGAAACGAGCAGGCATTGGAAGAGGATAGTGTTGACTTAACTGTTCCTCTGACATCCACTCTTGTTCTGGTTTTGGCTGCATTTGGTCTTTCAACTGTCTCATTTCTTTAAACAACATCTCTTCTGTCTGTTTAGAGTGGTGCATAAAGTCTCTTGGTTCTTTAATAAAGCTGACATCAGTAAATTGAGGTCTTGCAGTACTCACAGTAACCACCACTGGCTCTTCATCAACAGTTTCAAAAGCTTCATTCATCTGATCATTATCTGGATGCTCCTGAAAAGCAGCTGTGGCCCCTTTCTGGGAAGGCTCAAACTCCATGCTTCTCTCTTCCCTGTCATTTTCGTTGCCCGCCAGTTGAGCTGGGTTTTGCCTTGTGACTCGGCCTCTTCCACGTCAAACACCTTTCATCTAGTCAGCTTTCTTCTTTGTCCTTCCACTTCACAGGTGTACCATCCCACCACTGCCACCAAATGTTACACTCTTGGATGGCAGGCAGTGTGAGTGGAAGGAACAAACAAATTGTGAATTCTCAAAATGAGGAGAACATTTATTAGGTCACATCAAATATAAGACAAAAAATGGCAAATCAGTCAAACTCTTTCAAAAAAAAGGTCTCCTGCAGAGGGAATAAAATTAGATAGTAGTCCAATATTAGTCCAACAAAATGACTCTTCTCATAGCCTCGCCCTTTTGTCATCACTGCATTTCCTCTCACCTGCATTGTTCGAAGAAAACACCAAACAGAACATCTAAACAGAATACAGTGAACCCTCGTTTTTCACAGGGGTTACGTTCCAAAAAGAATCCGCGATAGGCGAAATCTGCGAAGTAGTCAGCTTTATTTTTTACAATTATTATACATGTTTTAAGGCTGTAAAACCCCTCACCACACACCTTATACACTTTTCTCAGACAGGCATTAACATATTCTCACATTTCTGTCTTGTTTAAACACTCTCAAAGTTCAAACTTCAGGACGCAGAACACAATGCGCGTTCATGCGCTGTAAAAAAAAAAAAGCATGCAAAATTGCAATAAAAAAAATCCGCAAAACAGTGAAGCCGCAAAAGGTGAACCGCGTTACAGCGAGGCTTCACTGTACACCAAAAGGAAAAGTCCACACACACCCCTTACACAGTATTCAGACCTCAAATATATTTTCAAAGTAAAATTTAAACAGTCATTTAATATATGCTTCACACAAATACTGATTCAGGTGCTAGAGGAATATGCACCTTACTTTAGCCTTAACAATATTTGTGAATACTTGGCCTCATGACGATAGTAAATATCATTTTCTTTTAGTTTGTCATTTGTTAGATTAGTAGCCTGTAACTGGCAGTGGTTCACACAGTGTTAGTAGTTGTGCATATTAAAACTCTCATTTTCAACATGTCAGTTCTGCATTTGAAGTTTTAGGTTCTTTTGACTGTGATTGGCCTTTCAATTTGTACACATTTTACAGTACACGGATACAAGATACACATTTTCAAGTGGAGGAAATATTTAAAGGGGATATTTGCCATGTGTTATGCAGATATCCAATCAGTTACAACAGTAAATGAAGTTAACTGAAGCAATAAAATCCTTTGTATGTGCTGGATTGATAGAGGAACCTAAGTTTCCCTGCTTGCACAGCTGTTACTGGTCAATGATGCATCTCTACCAGGCTCCTAAAACACAATCATAAATACTAGCCAAACCTTCGATTACGTGAAGGTGAACATTTCAAATGTGACTCTGTGAGAAAAAGGTAAGAACTTCCGAAACAGTTAACAAACCTGTTTTCACGAAAACACATAAAAAAGACATAAATGGAACTGAACGCTTGTTTTATCAACAGCAAACATGCCATATTATATGATGCTGTAACAAAACAACTATAAAAAGAAGAAAATGAAGGGTTAGGGTTAGAGCATAAGAAAAAAATATCAGTTGACATTTTTTCAAAAAATATTTATTTTTACTTTTTGTTTACAAAAACCTATATTATAAATAGCATTTTGTATTTTGAGAAGATAGTAAACTTTTGTATGATGTATGGTTATATAATCCTTTTCTTGTCTTTTTTTGTCTTTGTCTACGTTTAGTGCAGGTTCTGTTCTATTCTGAAAAATTGTAATCTTTACCATATGTCAACCATTTTCAAGAAACTACATTTTCCTTTTTTGTTAAACAAACACTAGAGTACAATGTGAAGAAACTGTGTATCAGCTGGCATATTTTGCATGTTCTTGACATTGGTTGTCTGTCTCTATTTATTTTGTAATTATGAAGAGGGTTTCTTGCACACTTCTGTTACAATGAGGAATAAAACTGTAATGCGTAGCGCACAAATTAATTTCTTCGAGATCGGTGTTGGTAAAAGCATCCAACAAACCTGCCTGGGCTGGAATCTATGCGGCAGAGTGATTTAGCTGTATTAGCATTGGAGGGCAATTGACGCAACTGCACCACCAGTCACTGTTTGCCCTCGGCGTCCTCTTGCAAGGCTGAGCTGCAGCCTTGGCCCCTCTCCACTAAATTGCTTTATCCTGTCTCCACAACATTTCTCCAACTGTGAATTCTGGCTTGAAAAAATACCCTGCATGAATATATGAGTCAGCCAAAAAAAATATAGAAAGTACTTTATTCCATTAAATCCTCCGCACTCAGAATATGCACTCATATGTTGTCATTTTTGCTGCTGGACATGTAGCTTGTTCATTCTGAGCAGCTGGAACGTGCCCTCTTTCAAGAGGTGGTGACTAGAAACCACAGCCCACATAAGAAAGTAAGGCAAAAATATAAGCATGGTAAATAAAAAGTCAGTGCATTTGTCTGTGCAATAAATGCAACCTTTCAATTGGATCACTTGGCGTGGGTGTTGACAGAGCAGGCTAGTAGAGCTGGATCAGAATTATTATGCATTTTAAAAAAAGGTTTATTGCTGTTGTTCTCAGCTGATGTCCTTGACAGTAAAAAACAGTGAACAGCTAAAGCATAATGATGTTTTTGGGTAATGAGAGAAAATGAATAAAGACAAGCCTTAGACACACAGATATCAGTTATGCAGGGTTAGGCTCAAACTACTGATCAAAAAATATATGAACAATATTAAGGATACAAGGAAGTTTATTTGTCATTATACAACAAGTTGTATAATGAAATTAAAATGTGGTTACCTCTTGAGTGATTAATTGATTTAAAGATAAAAGAAGATAAAATTATTTAACACGGAGGAGTGCAGATGGCGCCTCACAGCCTGAGGGGAAAAGCTGCTCTGTAGTCTGGTGGTACGGCAGCGGATACTTCTGTATCTTTTGCCTGACGG
>JAQNCA010000004.1:567962-583175 GCA_029783725.1 Acanthurus tractus
TCCTCAGCTTGGCTGGGTACCACATTCCGTATTTCACGCCCTCACAACGTTGCAGAAGTTGTCTCACCTGCTTGAATGCAGCCCGCTGCCGTGCCACTGACTGTGTGTAATCAGGAAAGATCCGAATCCTGTCACCGTGTTCGGAGACAAGATTTTGTGCTGCAAGGGATTTACGCAGGATAGCGTCTTTTTCCTGGTAATAATGGCATTTAATCACAAAGGCTCTTGGTTGCTGCCCTTCATCCGGAGCTTGTTGGAGGGTGCGGTGTGTCCTGTCTAAGACGGGCGGTTTATCCAGCTTCAATGCTTTCTGTAGTATTTCAGCAACAAATGTAGTTGGGCGGGTGCCATCCTCACGTCTTTCTTGATCCTGAAAATGCATAAATTACATCTCCGTGATCTTGCCTCCAAGTCCTCGGTTGTTGCCGTCAGGCTCACCACTTCTTTCCTCAGCTGAGACGGCTGTTGCTCCACTTCAGTTATGATGTCGGAGTGATTGTTGGCCGCGACTTCCGAACTAGCGGTGCGTTGCTCCAGAGCGTTAGCCCTAGCGTTAGCATGCTCAATGGCCGTTTTCATTTCGTCTTTGATGATGCTTATCTTCTTACATATTTCGGCGTTTTGGGTCTCCGCGTTCTCGTCTATTTTTGCCAGAAGTTAAGCCTTCAGAGATGGAATAGCGTCGAGTATAGCTTGACCGGAGCTCGTGCTCTCTGCATGCTCCGGGGCTGTCGCGCGGCTCCTCGGGTCCGGCATGTTGTTTCGCCGACAAGTTGTTTCAAAGTCAAATAAAAACTCACGTTTTCACCGTCTCTCGATCGACACTCTGCTTATACGACACTCAGTCTGTCATAACCCTTTGTGGGTGGGCTCCTTGACATAAAATAAAGGTTGATATGGGGGAGCTCATAGCGTCTAAATCTCTCCGCGGCCGAAAGTCTGACGGATTAATAAATAACAATCATGAAATCTTTAGTGGTATTTGACATTAGACTCAAATATCCCCTTCCTACTCTCCAGCAGTGATTTAACATTTTCTTACAGCTTTCACGCAATTCTTGCTTCCATTTTGATTTGCACTGGTTTTAGACAGCAGCCTAACCCTAACCCTAAATCCATAAGACCACAATAACAAGGTATGAGGTAACAGTGCTCAGGTTTTGTCCCAAAATGATGTGAATAAGTACATTTTCTTCCTGTGATACACACTCTGTAAAGTGTGTATCCTGCTGCTGGGACCCATGTTACCTTGCAAGGGACAAGCAAACAAGTTTGGCTGGATGGATATTTGCAAAACGGAAATAATTAGATAAATTGAAAGTCACTGCTCTTTTGCATTAGAATGAGCCTGTTGGGGGGGTTCTGGCATCTGAGCAGCATGACTCCAGGGCAAGCCACACTGAGTGGAGACCCAGGGCAGACACAGGACCTGCTGGATTTCCTGGCCTGGAAATGTCTTGGCATTCCCCAGGACGAGCCAAAAACCATCATGGCAGAGAAGAACATCTAAAATAGCCTGTTTAGCTTGCTGACTCCATAATCTGAATCTGGATAAGTAATGGTTATCAATGTTTAAAGATATTCAGCTCAGATAGCATATTTTATTTAAGTTGATTTTGACATCATATTGTAACTCAAAATGTACATACAGATTTCAAATTATAATTTAATTACAGGAAAACAAATGTTTCTCACCTGTAGAAGTCAGCAGACTGTCTGACTCAATAAACAGGTCTTGACCAGTTTTAAAGTAAATTAGTAAATGTTATGCTTCCTCTCAAATTCTTAACAAACAGACCAAAGCAATGTGTTGAGTACTAAGAAAAAAACTAATTAAAACCACATAAAAACTTAAATACTTGTGTTCCAAAACTCCACAACTTTAAATTAAATTTTTTTAAAGAGATACATTTTGTTTAATGTCTTCCATAGTGATTTTCTGTGGAACAATAATGTGTAATTTACAAAAAATAATTGGCATGTGGGCTGTCAAGGATTATACAACTCGAGAAAGTTAATGAGTCATATGATTTTTATATAGCTTTCTAGCTGAATGTGGGCTGTGGACTGCTGCTCAGGTAGAGTGAGTTGACCAGTGATCAAAAGGTTGACTGTATGATCCCCACTTCATCCTGTTCACATGTCAAAGTAATCTTGGGCGTGAAACTAAACCCTGAATTGCTGCTGTTGGTCAGATCACCATAGAAACATAGCAATTTAACCTATCTATCTATCTATCTATCTATCTATCTATCTATCTATCTATCTATCTATCTATCTATCTATCTATCTATATTTTATTAGATGTAATTTGTAATGTGTAATATGTAATATACCCTAATGCTTTTGTTGCTTTGGAGTACATATAAATTACCTCTGCAAGCTTGTCTCCATTTTGTGAAAGTCTGAAAATCATAATGACAGGTGGTGCAGCGGTCCGTGTGTCAGAGAGACGGACGCTGGTTTCTGAAGCTGCTGCAGGCAGAGACTGACCGCATGGAGGGCTGGTGTCGACAGATGGAGCTTGACCAGCGGGAGAATTCCCTGCCTGAAGATAGTATGTCTTTCTGTGTTTGTGTGAATTGTTTCTAGGTTCTAAGTATGCTATTGTGTAGAGCATAATTTTAATTTTCTCTAAAATCTAAAATTGTTCTTTCAGTATGTCTTGTTTCTTGAGGAGAGCTAAATTGTCTTCCTGAAAAAAAAAAACGAATTGAGAAGGGTCATCTGACCTTTCTGCATCAGAATCTTTATGATGGGGAATTATCCACCCGCAGCCCAAATGCAAGGTCCCTGTCTGAGCTGTAAAAACTTAAATCCAAATTCAAACACTAAACAATAGAAGAAAAACAGAAGTGACAAAATATTACACAGTTAAAAAATATCCACAATATTATGTAGCTGTGTTTTCCTTTAAAGAATTGTTAAGTGATTATCAATGACTTACAATCACTAACCAATATACTGTGTATCAGCATTTGGATAAAGTATACACTTTTTCCAAAATGTTTCTGGGCTCAGATACAAAGGCCATATACAACAGCAAAATGTGTCATGAACTTTTTTTTAAATTGCCTAGTAGAAACATTGTTTTGAGTTAAAAATAAGTACTTTTACCAAACTGATCACAGCTCATGGACTGCCAGCACATGCATACTGTATCCTTGGTAAAGCAGTAAAGTATGTTTTTCGAAAGAATATACTATTAGAGATATACTCTGTGCGGTTCTCTTTTTAAACTCTGTGTCTCTGCCTGCAGTCCTTGGAAAGATGAGGAGTGCTGTAGGAAGTGCTCAGCTTCTGATATCCCAGAAGTTTCAACAGTTCAGAGAGCTGTGTGAGGAGAACTTGGTGGGTATATAACATCTGCACCCATACTGAGGATATGTAGCAAAAAAATTTACAATAATGTTACACCATTCCTCTTCATGAAATATACTTTAAAACAACCAAAGATTAAATTTTTATGAAAACGTCTATTTTCTTCAGTACTTGGTTACTTTTGATGTCTCTCCACCTGTTTATTTTTTCCTGCTTCCACCTTCTATTATTCTGCTCATTGTCACTTTCTTTTTAATTTTGTTAATGTTGACTTCAATCTCATTACCCTTCTTCTTTGATTTCTAATGACCCGATACCTGCTCATGTTTTTACAAATCAGTTCTAAAAAAAAAGAATTCATGGGTGTAAACGTGATATTCAGGTCAGATTTCTTGTTTGCAGTAGGACTGTATAATGTATTGTTAACGAGTTTGTTAATCTTGATGTATTACAATTTATCAAACTCTGTTATGTAAACTGAAACCTTCATGACTGTCAAGCTGCTTTCAGTGCCACCCAACATCAGTTGCTCTAGAACCAGCCTTATATAGCAGCTTTGAAGATGGTAATTTTTTTAGCTAACAATAAACTAAGGATTCTTGAGCTTTAGTTTGAAACATAATAAGTAAAGACTTAAAAGGCTTCAGGGAGGTAAGGCAAATTTTATGATACCTTTCTCAGAATGATAACATTTATGTATATATTTCCATATTTTCTTTGTGTGTTTCTTATTCTACTTGTTTTGCAAAATTATTTGAGCTGCACTACAAAGACATTTTTAAGATGAACTAGTATTTAAAACTACATTTTTTCCCTGACTTTCATCCTTCATATTATTCCTTCTCCACTTTCTCCTCTGTTTCTCCTGTCAAAGAACCCGAATGCTCACCCTCGACCTGTGGCCTCAGACCTGGCTGGTTTCTGGGATATGCTTCAATTGTCAATTGAGAATATAAGCCTCAAGTTTGATGAGCTTCACCAGCTCAGAGCCAACAATTGGAGACCCTTGGATCCCCCTGAGAGAAAGGTACAGACACAAGCTGCCAGTATGCCAACACTAACACCCAGAGGGACATGCTGCAGCTTTGCTGATGTTCTGTTAAATGAGAGATTTTTCCAATTTTAATTTCCTAAAACTGAGCAGGTTGTCATCTGCTCAGGGAGGGTAAAAATCAAGTGGAAACACTAGTGTTAACTAGGTAATTACTTTACAAACTCAATTACAATCACCATCATATCAAACAGATTTTTGAAACTGCAGATATGATATGGCAGCTTAAATTCATTGAACAAAAACTACCCATAGGTTTTTACATTCACATTCACAACTGACATCAGTTAAATTTCAAATGATGTTTTCAGCAGCAAAAAAATAAATGTTTTTCCAGTGTTTGTTGAAAAAAATTATGCACTCCTCAGCTGTGTTAAAAATGTTACGCTATGCACAAAAATGTCATGTTACCAGGAGTGTCTGAGAGCCAGAAATGACTCTGTCAGTTTGTGACCTGACATCATCTGGTTTACTTTTATTTTGTTTACAAAAATGATAAACAGTTTATTTGTTTCCAACCAAGACTGAGCCAAAACTACCACAGAGATGGTAGTTCGCTTGTTCATCACTCCCTTCTTGAACTTCCATAATAGCACTCAGTGTTGATCTGAAGGCCCTTGAACACTGTGAGATGTTTTAGTGTCTAAAGCTCCTTTCAGACATCCACCCCTTTACATTAATCTGATGATAATTCATCATCTGGTGGGCTGTCTAAACAAGCAACCAGTCAATCACTTCATATCACTTACTCATAACAGTAGGGACCCTATTGTACCTGGTGCGAACGCCGTGCGAACAGACCCGGCGCAGGTGTCATTGCTATCTTACACCCGGCGCAAACGTCATTTTTGCCACAAGTGTAAGAAAGAAAATCCACTTGTGGGTCTGTGTGCCGAGGGGCGGAAGTCTGAGAATGAAGGCTGAATTGAGGCGTGTCCTGGCACATTGAGGTCAAATGCACCAGGAGTTTAGACCAGCCAAAGCCAGCCAAAACCTGGTCTGAATGGAGGCACAAGCGTAAAAACAGCCTGGAGGGTAAGATAGAGCGCAGTTGGGCAACGTGCTCACACACTTCTCCACAATCAAACACACCTTTCTTTTCTGTTTTACATATTTTCTGACATATTTAGTGAAGTTAGTGAAATGTTCTTTGAAAATATTTTTGTTCACAAAATATGAAGTTTGAAGTAAACAGCGTGCCAATGGGAGTGTGTGTATCTCGCGCTTGGCTAAGACGCTCATACCCCTTTCAATTATGGGAGTTAAGTATTTGACTTAAGGGGGTAACCAGCTGAGAGCTGTCTGACACAATACATTCATTGAGCGCTGTCCCTGTCCAGCCGAATAAACGAACGAACAAATGAATGAATGAATGAATAAATAAATAAATCCTTATAGTTCAGCCCTTAGCGTTTGCGCTGGGTGTACCACTGGCACACGGTGGAACCAGTCTTTAAAGGGAATGAGAGCTGATTCTCTCATTGGTTAATGCATTTTTTGCCAGAGAAACACCCATGAAACACATTTGAATTGATAAGATGATTCTACACAGATGATTGGACTGCTGGCTTTGTGCCAGCGGCGCATTGGACGCTGAAGAGCAGGATTCCTCTGCTGCTCCTTGAACAAGGCGGCAAAGGTTGACCTGGAAACTCCCCCGAATTAACTTTTAACTTTCCCCTCCCAATGCGCCACTGGCGCACAGTACAAAGTGTATGATAGGGCCCTAGGAGTTAAACAGGACCCCCAACTTAATGTATTCTGCTCGTGTCCTATCATAAGTTATTAAACAGGCAACTGAATTTGCTCTCTAATAATGTTAAATGGTGAAAATGTTCATTGCTAGAGGCAGGAACAAGCATCCCCTGCACTCTCTATGATTAAGAACTCAGGCTTTAGCATCATAGTAAATTTAAAAATGTATCACTTGGTGCGTTTCTATTCAATGACTCTGTGCATTTTCAGTTTGTGCATTACCCCTGGCCAGAGTGCAAAGATTGCTCTATCAAATAAAATAAAATGTAACCAACTGCACAGATGTAAAATAAATCTCACCATGAATGAGTCATGTGACTTAAATGTCTACTAAAATGTCTCCCTGTTTCCCTTTACTCACTTGATTTTGATTGTTGTTAATTGTAGACCAGTCTAACATACTACTAAGTAGAGATCATATTAAAACAGAAACTTAGACTTTGAGAATTTATAGCTCCATCTGGCCCAGTCTGGCATGACATGTACCACCTGTAAGACTGCTGTAGTCAAATCATGACTTTTACATGCAGAACACCCTCACTTAGGTTTTTACAAGCTCTAACTGTTTAAATTTCAAACTATGTTCTTTGCAACCAAAGCTCTTAGTTAGCTCATGGTTACAGTGTAGTCACACCTGAGGTTCTGTGATGAGAACATTGTTTGCATGCCATTGATGCCGCCAAATATTGATATGGTGACAGCAGTCATTCTGAGTGATAAAAGCCTTCCCCAGTGTTTTTATTTTGATTTTGATTCCAATTGAAATTCATGTTCAATTTAAATAAAATGGCTGTTCTCTAAGAACCTGCCAGTGTATATATACACAACTGTCATAGAACTAAAGAAAGCCTTATTTTTAGTCCTGCAGTATCACTCAGATTTCCTCTCATGGTGCAGAGTTACTGCATGGTTGTCTGACTTGGTCTCTATGGTGATACAGATACTCCTCCTTCTGCATAACTACGTGTATCTGTAAATCTTTTTCTCATGTCTTCTGCCTGCTTTTTCACTCTCTTTCAGCTGTGTCTGTTGTGGCTTTGCATCATTTGAATATTGACTCTGCTAGAGTTCTCATTTGCTTTCAATGTTGTCTTTTTCTTTCTTGTGTTTCTTTGTGTTAACAGTGAAGGCGCTTACAAACAGCCACGCATCAATCTGCATAACTGCAATGCCAACAACACTGCAGGGGTTTTGACACCTCTGGGCCTCCGTAGCTCCATCGTGTCTGTTTTTCCATCCATCCATCTCTCCATGCATCCTTCTGCCCTTCCTTCCTTCCTACCTTATGATGCCTGCAGCTGCCTCACCATGTGTGGCTTTTTGTTGCGTGTATTGTATTTCCAGTGTCAAGATACTTTGAGAGAGGAGTATTTGGTTAATGTTCCTTCTCCACAAATACATTAAACAGTAAGGGGCACACTGTTTACACAGCAGTTTCAGAGATGCAATTAGAAAAAAACTAACATAAACCCAAATGATTAAAAATTCTAAACAGAACGAAAGAATTAGGAGAAAATTAACTCAAAATGCTAAAATAGCAGTTTAAAGACATGTATGCTAATAAGAAACAAATTTGATATTACAAAATTATAATGTATAACAAAATAGGAGAGAGGCATGTCTGATTCATTCAACCTGAATTGTATTTCAATATGTTTAAGAAAACTTACAAGGTTACAGGATGGCCAGTATGGTGAGGATAAAATCTACAGGTTGCAGCCAACGTGTGTTGTGCTGGAAATGTAGCATTTACTGGGAGTGTCACTGCTGGATGATACTGATACAGTGCATACTGATTTAGAGTAAGAAATAATTTAATCAAGCTTGTCACTTTTTTGACACCTACTTAGCTCCTTCAATGATGTGTGCACACCCTGTTTTCTCTGTCTGCATTATTTCAATTTGAATTTCATTTTGACAGTTTTAGTCAAATTTTATCACCATATTTACTAGAGTTGTTTGCATACAGTTTTCTCGTGCACTGTTGGAAGGTTTTTAGCAACCTTTAGCATCTCTTAAATTACATTTGAACATTTAAATCAAGACCCAGAAACAGAGTAGGCCTAAACCTCTAAAGACTTTTGTAGTGAAGAAGTAGTGTGTCTTTTTTATAGTACTGAAACTGGTTTGTGTGCAGGAACAGAACCTGCCACAACAAAGACCTGCATACAGTTATGTTTGTCTACCTTTTATAATATCAAAATACCTTCCCTTCGTGCTTATGAAAGCCTTAGAACATAGAAAATCATGTCACACACAAACATCTGACTGTAATATAAATTAGGTAGATTGTTATATATCAAAAGACTAATTTAAAAAGGGAGAAAACTGTTTTTTTTTTCAAGTAAAAACGTGAGTCAACAGTTATAAAGAACACGATTACACAATTACAGCATGTAATGCTGTAGTATAGCTTAAACAATATGTGATGCAGTATGTTGAAAAAATTGAGGTAAATCAAAAGAGAATAATGCAAAATGTCTGACTTGTTGCCTCTTCTTTGTTTACAGTAAACATGGTCACATGCATGAGCATAGACATCCATTAAACCTAGAGCCTACTGCATTACAGGTGGCAGGTACAATGGGCATTACAGGCATATAAACATAAGCAAACAAACACAAATACATGTCCGTCTTTTTCCTGAAATGTTCTCCCCCCGCCCCTTACCATCCTCTCCCACTAGGAGAGGCGACTGCCCCCTCCAGTGCCAAAAAAGCCACCCAAGGGCCCCCACCATCACCCTCCTCTGGCCAGAGACCGCTCACTGGAGAGCTCAGAGAAACAGCGGCAAGAGGCCAGAAAACGCTTGATGGCTGCCAAGAGAGCTGCATCCGTACGGCAAAACTCAGCTACGGAGAGTGCTGACAGCATCGAGATCTATATACCCGAGGCTCAGACAAGGCTATGAGGACACTAACAGGGACACACACACACATTCACACAAACACCTTACACAACAAAAACACATAAATGTATGGTTGTCCACACCAAGGTGCAGTATATGAATGTAACTGAACCTGAATACAATATTTAGATTTATAGATGTCATGCACTCTGGGCAGAAAAAAAGAATATTTCAAATAATAATCATCATTCATAAACACACAGACAAAATTCAAGACAACAGGAAATCAGCACATTGGGAGGTCCATCAAGGCCAGATGTCCAGAAATGTGTGTAGATCCTGTTGTATTATCATCTTTAGATTGTTTCTTCATTTCTTTTTTTAGTTTTCATCAGATAGGTCTTGCTGTGCACAGAAAAGTCTGACTAAGATCAAGAAGGCATTATTTTTACCTCACAATTAGATACTGAGATATTACCTTGTGTGTGACTTGTCAGAAAATAGAATACTGAGGAGCTGAAGTGAAAGACATTGGTGAAAACCTAAGAGTGTGATGTAAACGGTTTACAGCTACATTAGCATTTTGCTTTTATCATTGATTTTCTCTAACAATATTAGCTTTTGTCCACTCTTGGTTTCGTTTTGTCACTTCTTTTATAAAGGTGGAATTCATATAAAAATTATATGATAAGATTAAGTGAGACACATGGTTTAAATATTGTAACTAACACTTTGTGGAGAGCAAACAGAATCAGAAAAACTCAATACCAGCCTGAAAAGCAGTGCTTTGTTGCCCTTTCTGTGGTCTGAGGTCAAACAGTCTTCAAACTTGTAACCAGTCAGCATCATTAACAGATATGGTTGGGTGGGATCAGATATATGTTTGGTTCCATGTGTTATCAAACCCAATTTTGTGTCAAGGTGTGTTTGAGTTCACCTGAACATCATACCTGCAACAAGCTAAGAAATTAAACCAGATGATACCAAAAACATGATATTTTGGGGCTGAATAAAGACATAAGTTTGAGGAGAATAAATAGTAGTTCAATACAGTTTTATGCCAAAAATAAAGCAGACCAGACAACTCCTTGCAACTTAATAAGAAACATAGCCCATATCTGGTAAAATATTATATAGACAATACAGATGATTCAAAAATCAGTGCAGAAGTCACTAAATCAGATCACATTGAGTTGCCTGAATTACCTCACTTTTATTTTAAATATAGGTGTGTCATTACACCCAGGCCTTGCAGAATAAAAAGAATGGCGGGCTGTGAACTTGTCCTGTCTCGAGTCTTGTCTCAAAATTACGTAACAGCAAGTACTTGAAAGACCTAACAACTTAAATACACAATAGCCAACTTGTAGATGGCTAAGATATAGCATGATTGATAAGCACATTAAAAAATAAAAATCCAAAGTGAACCCCTCCCCAGATACAGATCTTAGCTTTGCATTATGCTCTTGCCAAGCTATGTGTACTGAGACCTTTACAATCTCAGGGCACTTTCACACCTTCTTGGTTTGGTCCTGACTTTCAGACTTTTCAGTTTGAACCAAATTAGCAGGTGTGAAACCTCCGACGTTCATGGTCCAGACTGAATAGCAGACCCGTGGTCTGACCAAGAGAGGTGGTGTTAGTCCGAATCAAACTCAAACTCATGTCCATGGAAGCAAAGGTTCGGGCCTTCTGACCTTTGTACCAATGACAGGAAGCTAAGGCAGGCCACCTGGAAAATGGAAAATCATGTAACCATTACCAAAACAAAAAAGTAAGCCAAGGAATACTACAACTGCTACAGGGAAGAGGAGACCAAATGCCTTATTAACATTTGATCTGAAGTCTTTATCAAAGCTCAACTAGAAAAAAACTGAAAAGGCCACAATCAAGCTACAAAACAAGACATTTTCAACATGCTGATGTCAGATGCCCACCCACTAACAAACCAATTGATGTAAAGTATAGAAAGAGGCACCCACACACTTGATGACGATGTGACATGGCTTTGTCATTTAAAGTCTGTTGCATAATTGCAGTGTGAAACCAAAACTGACTGGACCAAATATATACGATGTAACCAAAACGCAAACCTTGGTTCAGACCTTTTACGCCTTTTAGGCGTGAAAGTGCCTCAATAGGTGGGATCAATTCCCTTGACCTGACTACATCAGCACATCTGTAATGGTGGAATGCTACTTAACTCTTTATTTTTGAAAGAAACCAACTCTAAACTCAACTCTACACAAACTACTGGTAGGAGATGAGATGCCAGCTGTGTCCTCCAGTATCACACAGCACTCTACATTTACACGTTGTATGTGGTGAGCTGCTGTGTGGTGGCAGTGTGTCCTCAGTCTCACAGGTTTTGTTCGATAGTACAACAATGAAGTTTTTTTATGGGTCTTTGCACAAGCATATACATGTACAGAGGTGATGGACAATCTTACATGAACACAGACTCATGGAAGTAAACATACAATCAATTACTTGTATCATATTAAAAAAATCAACCTGCACACCAGTTTACACTCGAATATCACATCAGCACTCACAGGTAATTCTTTCAGGTCTTGTGGCTGTATGAACACTGCAGGCTGTTGTAATATAGAAACGGTGTATCTCTCTTCCCCCTGGAGAAGAGAAATTTATTGAACATAGGAGCTCCATGTCAAGCTCAACATGTATTTTCTTCCTCTATGATGATATCTATTAAAATTTGGACAATATTTCAGGAAAATTCCGTTATTTTACAAACTTAGATGTATTTTCATAGTTTTGGACATCATTCATTTTGGCTGTGACAATTTTTTACATGTTTTAACAGCTGTTCTATTGGCTCACGGGGAACAAACAGGAGACATCAAACAGATTTTAAACAAGTTTTCTGCTCTACTTCAGAATCAAGATAGAGATTTGCTTCAAAACTGTGTGGTGGCTCCTGTGGTTGCCCCATCTGTATTTTGGGAACTCGGCTTTTGATGACCAAAACTGCAAAAATAAAAGTTAAGTTGTGAAAAAACAGAATTTTATCTTAACCCTGCTTGTGTAACATAGAAAGCCATCAAGTGAACTATAAAGTGCAAAAACGGTCAGAGATATGTTGTTACTGCGAAAAACAATGCCTAATAATGCTAGGAAGTTAACTGATTTGGGTGTTTGTAAGATCACCACCTCTGCACAAGGTCACACATTTCCTCCCCCTTTAGTTCAGTCTTTACATCCCTTTTTCTTCATAGATTTCAAGGTGATTTGTTTTTACAGGGTACATTTACTGTTAAGCAATACTTAGTAGAGATTTTAACTTTTGTGAAAGTGATCAAAAAATTTATAATGTAACACAAAACCCTATTATCAACAAGATGAAATGGGACTGAACCAAATGTGCAGTGTAGAATTAATCTCATGGCATCTCTAAAGTATTCACTCTTGTTGTGCAGTTTAAAGAAGTTTTTAACTATTTTTGACCTTTTTCGTTATTAAGTAGTTAGATGTGAAATGAGCTGTTTCTAGATTAAAACAAATGTAGAAATCTAATGTAAAGTTGATGGACACAGATATGATGTTTGGGCTGATTATAGAGAGACAAATATTGAAGCTGCTTTTCTCTTTTTGTCCACAGCCATGATAGTGTTTTTGACAAAGGGCTATATATCTAGCCATGAATATGTAACCAGTTTTTGCATAACAAGAGCTATCAGGGAATTCGAGAAAATACAAAGGTTGCTTGACAAAATCAGAAATTGTTTGTATTCAGTAGTGTTGTTTCAGTGATACAGATTATCACAGTTTGCCAACACATAGGCGAGGCATACAAATTTGTAGATAGCTTTCATTCATAGCTTTTTTGTCAACCAATGAGCTCTACAGAGATGAAATGAGATTCATTTAATCTACACTACACACATCAACACTTCAACCAATTTTCAAATCTCACTAACAGTCATTTTGCAGTGTTATGATGATGTCTGAGATGGGCTGGCATTATTATCTGCTCTATGTTTTATCACTTTTTCTACATTGGTGTAATGATTTTAGCGTTAGGAGGCAGTTTTGAGTATGATTATAAGCTCCAAGTGTTGTACAGAGCCAACCAAATTTTACCGACTGAGGGCTTGGTCACATCAAACATTGACATGGCGACATTCCCTGATGACAAGCACTGGCAAAAGATGCCAAATAAAATGCTGAAAGAATTTTATAAAGCCTGCATTGCTAGAAAATGCCCTTCTTCATCTCTAATCTCCTCAGGAGACAAGAGATTCAGTGTATTTTTGGTTTGCAGAGCTATTTCACATATCAGAATCCATCTGAAAATTAAATGTGATCAAGCTTCCCCTGAAAGTATGCCCCAGGTGGGGGATTCCCTGTCAAAACAGGTCCTGCCCCTGTTTACAAGGGACAGGACGATGCTATCATGAGGAGAAAAAAAAACTTGGATTTAAATGTAACTAAATTAATATTTATTAAAAAATTATGATATAATAAGACAAATAATTATATAGAGTGGGTAGTATGTGTGTAATGACCTGTAAAGTGACAATGTAATTATTTCACTTTTTATTAGCAGCTTAAAAACCATTTGGATAGTGCACAGACTGGTAAAAGGGTGTTACTGTGCTCTAATCAGGCATATAGTGTGTCCATTACTATCTTTTATATCCACTGATCGTGATTATTCCCTTTAGCTTAATTACATTGAGGGGGAAATCTCACTGTCATATATGTGTGACCAGGCTCTCAATGACACAGAAGTCCAGTCAAGGATGATATAAGTCAACTTCTAAGAGTGTGCTATAGGTTTTACTCTGGTTTCTGTGTTCTGTTTTACACTGTACTCTGATTGTAGCCAAAGGCATTGTCCTTTTTTCTACTTGTCCAGAGTCCATAGTATATCTACCATTCCAAAGACAAAAGGTGTATAACTGAAGTTACATAGCAGATAATTATTATTATTTCATTTGTGAGCATGTTTCTATAATTATTAGTTTGTGTCACTCACAAGTTGGAAGAATGGCTAACTGTCCCTGCGTTGCTTAATTGTTCTTAATTGTGCATTATACTAGAGATGATCTTAAAGCTGGATGAGAAAATACAATGTGAAATATTTTTGTTTTTTGGTTATAGTCACAAAATTTAAACATATCCCTAGTCTTCTAGTTTTGAAATAGTGTGATGGGTTATCATGTGACGATTTGATATGTAGTCTTTTGTTTTGGTATCTCACCGTAAAACAAAAACAAAAAATATGAAAGCAAGTATTTAAATGTTACAAATATATCTAACTGTTTGATTAGCAGTATATTTAGCATTAAGTTCTCTTTGATACGTACAACTGTCAGTGCTTTTTGAGCAACACTTTTATCTGCCCTTAGCATAATTATAAGCATGCAGTTTTTAACACTATGCTAGGCAGAATACCACATATTTCTGTCTTTTTTTAAAAAAAATGCTATTTATAAGTAGGGTAAGTGTTACTTAAGTTACTCAGAGTTACTCTTAGAGCTTATATAGCTCCTTTTCCAAAAATGTGCCGACTCTGTGTGAAACATAAATAAAACAGAATGTTATAATGTGCTAATCAAATTTGATGTAAAATCAACTAAAACAGCACAAAGATGATATATTTAATGATTTACATCTTGAATTTTATTTTATGCAGTAGCATATTTCAAAACACATATAAAAGACTTAAAGTAAGTATTACTCTTACCTCTATATATTCGACAAACTAATACAGAAAAATCAGTTTAATGTAAACATCTGTGCTTTTTATTATTTTCAATTATGATGCCAGTCAGATATGTAATGTTAATATAGCAATGGTTAGTGTTGCTACCTTAATAACAGAGCATTTATTTTGTTGCTGTAATAAAGCTAAATTATAAATGACAGTTTTGTTTATTTTCCCCATCCAGCCTTATTGTCATTTCTACTAATGCCACTTTCAAAGGGGCACTCCACTGACTTTACATATCAAATCAAATTGCTTCATACTTCTTTTGAAAACTCTTTTGGTTTTTGAAATATTTGAAATGCCCTCTGTGTCATGCTCTTAGTCTCAGAAATATAACCTTGGGCATGAACTAAAAAACATATTTAACATAATCCAAATCTGTTTTGGTTATATAACAATTGTTAACAGCTAATTACACACAGAACTGGGGTCCGTTTCACAAAGCAGGTTTAGTGAAAACTCTGAGTTTGTTAACCCTGAAATGAGGGAAACTCTGAGTTT
>JAQNCA010000004.1:583275-596567 GCA_029783725.1 Acanthurus tractus
AAACCAACTCAGATCAGCTGTTCTGGAACCGAAAACTCAGAGTTTCATATCTCCGAGTAGATCAACTCAGAGTTCAGGGTTAGACTCAGAGTTTGTTGAACCTGCTTTGTGAAACGGACCCCTGATATGAATCTGATCTCTTAACTCAGACACAACCTGCTCTGGTGCAAGTTAGGTGTTAAGCTCCTCACTGATGACCAGAAGTCAGAATATCTCAGCCTCTGCTGCTTTGATTTTGCCCATACTTTAAAAATCCCTCACCTTTGTTTTCTCAGCTTTTATGCAGGTACCAACCTAAATTGTTGGAGTAGCCTTTTGAGGCAGAAACTCACGATATATATATATAAAAAAACAAGCCCTTAAAAGCACACCAAATTATTATTAAGTCTGTACTTTCTGGACAAAGACATCTCTTACAGTGAAAACAGCAACAGAATTGAATTTGGTCACAGAAATGTACCATCACTCATTTAGTATGGATCAGAGGCTGCTGTCTGTTACTTTTACCCTTTTGTGACTTTGCGACCAGAGTACTCAGAACCATACAATCACATCCCCAGTCCATCTGGCTTTGAAATGTTATATTTAAACTCCACTGCTCAAACAGACCTGATTTCAGCAGTGAGAAGGAGAACATCAGTGGGGCCAAGATGATCTTGCTTCTTCATGTTATTTAGTTGTGATAAAGCCATTCATAATACTGCTACTTGTGCCAACATTTATTGTGATGACCTTTTCCAGATCTGTGATTCATTTTTTTCCAGAGCAACACTTTAGAAATCAAAAGTAGGATTCACAGGATTCTACAGACTATTAAAGATAATGTTGATGATGAAGATGAAGATGATGACTGTAGTGATGTGTTTTTGATGAAAGTATTCTGTATTTATTTTCTTCTTTTGTAGAGGTTAGTTGTGTGTTTTGTGGGGAGGGGATGTAATTTTGTACAGCAAAGGACTAGATATACTTTATTGTCCCAAAGGAAATTTGTCTTTGACATTTCTTACAGTATCCACTCTTTGAGGATGCAAAATTACATAGTGCACAAATACAGTAAATACACTGACTGTCACTATCCTACACACATGGACACACACACACACACACACACTGCCTACGGTACATGCACAGACTGCCATCAAATCAACAAATTGCACACTGCCTGTTGTATAACACAACTGTATTCATCAATCAGGAGCTGATTACCTCTGTGTTATAATGAAAACAGTGACACTGAAAGTGAGCCATACTTAATGTGAAATGCCCTTCTTATCAAGATGCTGAAAGTATTTTGTTTGTTTGTTTTGTGTTTTTTTCTTTAACAATTTATTTAATTATTTGTGTGTGTGTGTGTGTGTGTGTGTTTTAGTAGCAAGCTTACTGTCTGTTTGGGAGGAACAGTAGAGAGGGAACAACATAAAACCAATGTTAGCAGGAAACAGGAAGATGTGCACATAGGTGTTTTATATTAGGGAACTTTCCAACTAAAGCCTTGATGACTCTTCAGACGTGATGACTCACACTGTAATGGAGTCCCAGGCTTCCCGGTCACAGATGCAAAATGGTTCCTTGAGAATGGCCAAACTTAGAAGCAGTGCTTCCAAAGCGGCATATGTGAGAGATATCCTATAACATGGAATAGGAAAGGTATGGTAGATCAAGGTTAAACAAAATCTTTATCAAACCAAAATGCATTCTGTTTCATGCATTAGTTTGAATCTGATCTGTGGCTAAATTAAAATTACAATTTAAACAAATTTAACTGCATGTTAGAAATAAATACCCACAGCCAGAATTAAAAAGGAAACTAATTTGATAATTTTCAACTTAACACTACTATAAGGAAAACTATATAAAAATATAAATTGACACCACATTTTTGATTGGAAGAAACTTAACCACCAACACTTCAAAATGAAAAAAAGAAACTTAGCTTACACATAAGCATGACTTTTTTTTTCCTTTACAAAATAAGACTGACTTTTTATCAGGGAAGGGAGAATTACAAAAGTTTCATTGCATTTTAGGGTTTTTAAAAATATCTAAAGTCTGCATACAATAAAAGTCTATCAACACAATTAACAAGAACAATTGAAATTAGTTATGAATTAATGTTTCAAAATAGAGTTCAAATTGAATTCTGCTAATTTCTAATAAAAATTAATACAAAAAATTGCCTTTGTTGGTGTAATTAGCCAAAAGGAAACATTTCCCGTTTTATTTCATTTTTAAGTTAAATTTTCAAACTTAAAAATAAAAGTCAATTTTGCATTCAAATATCATGCTTTGTGTCAATGCCAGTGCTTGTTTTCAAAAGAAGATAGTAATAAATTGTGCACAAACAAATGTAAATTAAATTTTTACTCAATTATTTAATTTTTAAAATCAGCAGTCCTAAACTTTCATAGCAGGCAACTTTGGATGGAATACAGCTGAAACCCCGATGTGAATTTAGCCAATGATTTGCTTAACTGCAGTTTTTTTTTTTTCTTAGAGGGAAAATGTTATCTATAAATCAGGGTCTCCCAGACATGGTTGTCTGTTACTTAAATGTGTGTGAATGCAAGAGTGTGAGTTATATAGTTTGTATGCATTTCATATGTAGATATAATCATACTTAAAGATGCACTGTGGGTGTGTGAGGTCTATCTAAAGTGCTTCCTGAGTCCCTTGTTTTCTATGTTGGGCCTTTCCTTGGTACGGTCTAGTAGCCTCATAGAGTCATTCTGTATATTAACACTCCACCCATACCTGCTGCGACAGATCTCTTGTGTTTGTACAGAAAATGGTTGAGGGTGTTTTATGACGCATGCAGACACAATATTAGTACTTATGAATCTATATCTCAGTTGAAAACATGTATTTGGTTTATTTATGCTCTTATTTATTGTTTTTTTTAAACTATGAGATTCTGTTGAAGTGGTCTGCTCTACTGATCTTATGTTGTATTGTAAAGAGATAATAGGCTACTTGTCCATAACTATTGATGAACCAATAATAAAATTAACTATGAACTCTTCTTCCATGACTGATGTGTAGCTATTTGCAACGTATCACAATAATCAATTCCCATTGATGAAAAGACTTAGTTTCCATGGTAGAGTCAACATTTTTTTTTTAATGTGGGAGGCAGCTGTGTGTGTGTGTTTGGGTGTGTGTGTGTGTAGGAAATATTCCACATTCCTGCATAATCATTTTGCACATCAATACAATCATTATTTCAAGTTAATGTTCATGTGTTCTAATGTATAAGAACCTACACACAAGGACAGAAGTAGTAGCCCGAAGAACTAGTGCAGTGTTTTAAAGATGAGAGAAATATACTGATCTTATTTACCTAAATTGAACTTAATTCCAACCTAATAAAACAATATAATAAAATAAAACAAGAAAAAAGATGGCATTGGCGGTTGGTCAGTCCGTCCATTTAACACAACAGAGCAACATATAGGGACCAGTTTTCCAAAAATTCACAGTCATCTTGTTGCTGATTAGTCATGTATATGCTACCTATGGGTTGTTTGTGTCTCTTTGAAACTAAATGATCACACAGGAATATAAAACGTGATAAAAGCTGTAGATAATAGAGCAGTTCAAAATCACTTCCATGCTCTACTTGCTAGTGCTCAATTGTCTCTGCTTTAACAGTAGAAACATTCCACACCCACTAATTACAAGAGCTTCCAAAGTTTGAAGTCCAAATCAGAGCCAAAGCCCTGACAATGAAATGTTTGGAAATTAAGGATTCAAATTCTAAGCAACATTACATATTCAAAGCCACAGAGGAAGGAAACAACTATTATCTGAGTACCTGACTAGCATCAGCTACCGTCAATGCTAAGCTCAGCTTTAGATGAGTACACTACAAGTTCGCTAACATTAACTGACATAAAGTAACCTGTAGGTAAGGTAAATGGTTAATGTTAGGTGCTTTATCTGGTGTAAACACACAACAGCATTTTAAGACTTTTCTTAACTAGCTTTTTATATCATTTATATATATAATGTTTGTTTTGTTGTTTGGCAGGTATGGCATATTTGCCCTAACAACTTCATGTAAAACATTTTGGATGTGTAAGATGTGATGGGTGGTGAATACAGATATACACTAACACAACCTGTTTCTGTTATTATATTGTGTCCAATCAGACAGGTTGTTAGGACAGATGGGTGTGAGAGATTTGTGCTACAGGTCAGTGACAAAGTGACAAATGAAACAGTACACAGCTTTAGTGCTGGCAGCAAGCTGTGGAACTTTGTTCATCCCCTTTCAGTGGCAGCAATGTTGTCTCTCTAAACAATCAAGGTCTGAATTTGGCTTCTGAGTAAATTTATAATAAAATTGTCAAAATTTAAGCACAATTGATTTGTACTAGCTAGCACCAAGTAAATGAACAGACTGGAAATCCCCAAGCAGTATTTGCCCATGTGCAGCTAGTCTACAAGAGTACATGATGGCCGGAGGTCCGTCACAACAACAGACAGTCTTACACAAGTCCTGTGCATCAAAACACAAAAATTAATACATAACTCAAATTAACAAGGTAGTATCTGTTAATAACAATGCAGCTTGGTATCAGTGTTTAGGTATCAATTCATAGTTAATATTAGCAGTGTAAATGTACAATGCTAATATTAACTATGAATTGCAGAGTGCCGACCGCAGAGCTTATTGTGTGAAATTTATTACAATGCGTCTTTACCAATTATTGTCTTCTTTGGTCAGAATGGGTTAGAAAACCATGGAAAATGCCATTAAATTAAAAAGATGGCCAACAATGTGGAGTACAGCAATGCTCTCAGTCTTTTTTTCTGTTTTTGCAAACACACACACACACACACACACACACACACACACACACACACACACACACACAGGTTAGAATAAAAGTAAAATGTTCTCTTAAATGGACATTAGTATATTGCAAGTGTGTCAAGACTTGTGAAATGAGAAGCCGCCATCATCATGTATCTTGGATCAAAGTTGTTTTTCCCTGTAACCACATGGTGGCAGCAGAGCACTTACGATCCAAATGACCTCCTGCAACGCTTCACTCATGCCCTCCAGAAGGTTTCAAGCACCAAAGTTGGTAGACACATGCAGTACACTGTTCAAAATGTGCCTTTTCTTTATCAAGTCCATAGCTTGGAGGATCTTTGCAATAAAAAATGTGTTCATGATTTTTTTAGTAATGTCAGTCCCTCTTCTTTTTCAGCAATGTTACATTTGTTTACATTTTACATTTTGATATTTACATATCTTTTATCTTTTTTATGTTTTTATGTTTTTTTTTATCCTTAATGTTGTGTTAAGCTTCATAGTGATGGGATAAATATTCCAGGAGGACAAGTAATAAAATGTTGTGCCTCTATAACAGAGCTGGTCTTTTTAGGACGATTGAGCCCTGTTCATTGTATGAGTTAAGACTGGAGCTATTTAAATGGAGCTTTTATTTCATATTTACATTCTATTCAAAATATATAGCATGCATTCTCTCTCTCTCTCTCTCTCTCTCTCTCTCTCTCTCTCTCTCTCTTTGTTCACTGTGAAGGCTCTATTTAATTATATGACGAGATAATTCAGTATATGGTAAATCTATTAAACATTACACATTTAAAGGCTGAGTACATCTTCAAGCAGAGCAAGCATACATTTCATTCAAATATAAAAGCAGCCATTTTTTTCAAAATATAAAAGAATAAGAAGAGTACATAGCAAAGCTATTTTTTTTCACATTAGTATCAACAAGTGTGCAAGCATGTAAAAATAGTACATTTCATAATTGTGTGCTCTAGGGCATTTCCATTTTCTACCTTATGTCAGTGAGGTGCCCCTGGTTTACATTTAGGAAAATAAGTGTTCAACAGGTCAAAACTTTTATATTAAAATAGTTCCAATCTTGCCATTTATGTAGCATTTAGACCAGACACTGATGTTAATTCAGTAAAACTACAGCAATAGAGAAATCCAATAAATTCCACGAACGTCCATGGCATCGTATTGTAAAAATAATAGCTAAAAAGTATTTATTTTTGATGGAGAGACCTTGTTTGTAATGACAGCTTCAAGATGCCCCAAGAATTTGGGTCCATTCTTCCACAGAGACAGGGATTCATGCTTGAGGACTGTGGTGTGTGTTGATTCTTGATCCACAGTTCCTTCCACCACTGTTCCATTGGATTTGAGTCCGGTCACCAACTGGCCCATTCAGACATCATTATTTCCTCCCCTAGAACCTCTGCATTTTTTTTTACTATTATCAGTTTTACCTCTCCACTATTTTCAGTTATCAACAGCTTTCTTCCAAATGTCATGAATAAACTTTTAAGAATTTAAAAATGCCTTTTCTTTAGTCATGGAGGTGGTGTGCTTTGGTGACAGCTTTGCAACAAATGACTTGTTTACTTCTGTTTAGAGGACCTTAACACCTTCTGAAAGAGTGGAAGTACTAACCTGCAGATGTGTTCTAACCCAGCTCGCTCTAACTTGCATAGTTAGTCGAATGCATTATTGGAATCAACTTGGTCTTACTGTGTTCAGTCCCCTTTTCTCCATCAGTCCATTTTGTTTATCTCTGTATATGTTTCTTTTTCATTGTTGGAGTTTGAAAAAAGGACCATGATCCATGCAGCAGAAGCAAAAATATTGTACTGGAGCCAGAAGTGGCCATATAAGGATGAAATGGTGGAGCTGGGACAGGTAAAATTGCTTACAATTATAGGCACTAGAGGCTGCTGTAATTTAAAACAGTTCCACTATAATGCATAACTTGATGCCTTTTTTATATTTAGAACTAGTTAGTATTATAAAAGTTTACTATCCATGTTCAGTTGTCGGGAATGAAGGAATTAGCTCTAGAGAGAGAAATACCTATTTTGTACCAGGGTGATTTAGAGCCTGGGCAAGATCTCATATTTCACTCAAAAACTATTAGAACCTGTTAAAACAACAGATCCCAGGACGCTTACGACTCAGTCCTGCGCATCAGAAACCAGTCAAGGATTCTACGTCCAATTTAAGGATCATTAACCTCAAGCAGTAACTTCTACAACACTGTCAAGATACCCTTTGTATCCATCCAAATTCTATGGTACCCACTCTGGAAAAAGCACTTTAAGCTCAGAGTGAGTACAGACAATCATGGAACTGAGTGAAGGATCTACAGAACCTCCCCACTGACACCTAGAAGCACATCAAGGGCCCCAGACACCTTCAGAAAGCAAATAGTTTTCCCAAAGCATTGCCAACAGTCCTCTGTGTTTCATCTAATTGTGTATACATTTGCATACAAGACTTTCTCCAGACCCTGACTCCTTCTTGTCGCAGCGACAGAGAAGCAGACATCAGATAGTTTATCAGAGTTGTTTCTGCAAGACGCTTTGCTAATCTTCTCCAATCCTCCCTGCAGCCATCAACAGCCTCCGGGCAGAGTTGGACTCTCTCCACCCTCTTCACATATTAGCCTGGCTCGTATTCTGGAGCCACCAGATTAACGCCCAAATCAATTAGAGCCAGCAGCAGATAAGTCAATTACCTACCCCCTACCCCCTGCTCTGACCCAGTCCCCCTGCCCAGTTAGCACCCTCAAGGACTTTTGAGGATTATAATATAGACTTCAGTGGTGTTTATGCAGACATCTTGTTGGAGAAAGGATATTGAGGGGGTATTTTAGTCTTTTCATGAGGGCAGTGATTGTTCAGAGGTTTAAGAGGTGGAATGGGAAAGAAGGAGAAATGCCCCCCTTCTTCCAAATGCTGCTGTCAAGGTGTCCTTGAGAAAAGCACTGAACATCTAAAAGAAAAGCTGTGTGGTGTTTAAAAGTGTGAGGTAATGCAAAAGTATTGTGGTGTCATTTTCTTTTTTTTGTTCTGTTTTGTGTTGTGAAAGAAGTTAAAGTAGTTTAATTGAATCTGACTCACATTTAATAATGAATTCACTTACTGTTAATGTAAGGATGTCTTTTACAATAGAAAGAGAGAAGGTTGTGTACAAATCAAAAGGAATTACCTGCATAACTATTGTGTCACTGCTCTGTGAATCAGGTTGTATTTCAGTTGATGCAATTTAGCAAAAGGTTTATGACACAATTATAGGCTTCATTATCAACCAAAGGCCTTCAGTCACAGTCTTTGGTTTTTCTCTGGGGCTTCAGTCTGGGATGGAAATGAGTTCTCTTCCTGGAAATACTGTGTAGGTCTAGAGAATAGCACCTGCAAAATTCAAATATTCTTTAATTTTAGGTTCCTTCTAAATTTGTTATCAACAGTCGGTAGGTCAAATGTGCTTAATTTTGTTTTATAATTCTATAACATATTTGAAAACTGTGAGTTGTTGATTTTTTTTTTGTTTGTTTTTATTTCACAGCCTTAAATCTGCCTGTATTTGTATTTGGATGCTGTATTTATCTTTCTTAATTTGGTTCCAAAATTAGCATTAAGTTGAGTCAACAACTCTTAAAAACTTTGAATGAAAACTGAACTTCAGTAGGAGATGCAGGGTTTCTCTGCAATGTTTTGAGCTAAGTACACTGAAAAAACCAACTGTATTTGAGAATATATTGGTGAAACTGTCTGCAATTGAGTAATATTATGGTATGTGTTTGAGTGTGCGTGTGCGTGCCTGATTAATACTTTGTGTACTACATCTTTCTTCCTCCACGTGTCTGGCCATGCCAGAAGAGGGATTCCTCACTTGTTGCTCTTCCATAAATTTTGGCTTCTTTTTTTAACTAGGTATTGTGAGCTGAAAAAAACATTCTTGGTTAAAAAATTCCAAAACATATCGTGCCAATGCTAAACTGGACTCGACTATTTATACTATATACCATTAAGAAATGCATAAGTGCCATTATATGCAAACACTGTGCTGTGTGCTATAGAAGTCAACCAATAGGTCTGAGTAAAGGTGACCTGCAACTTGAGTTGAACACATTCATTATCCTCCACAGGGAACTCTTTAATTTGTCTGTCAGTCTGTGGAGTGAGCAACCTCATGACGTCTGTCCGTGTGCTGTCTGCGTCCTGCCTGCATGTGGCAGGATTCCCAGGCCCTCTTAGCGCTAACACAGCAGCTTGCATGCTGACATACTGTGACCTGCTTTCATCAGTGTTTGGATTGATGTGTGTCTGTTTGAGTGGGAGACAGACTGAGAGAGTGGAGGTTTACATGAGGTCATCAGTGTTCAGATAACAGGTGTGTAACAGTGATGGTGGTAGATGCTCCAGATAGCTGGTTGAGTTTGCTGTTCCAGTCAGAGTCCATCACTCACGCCATTTTGCAGCAGAGGAAAGGAGAATGTCCTCTCTGAAAGAAAGACAGCCTTTTGTCAAACCCTAACCCTAAACCTGTGTTGAAATTGGGTTTCAAAGCAGGAAGTAGTATAACACACACTATTATAGTGCAATGAAAATTAAAGTGTAGAAGTCAGGGTGGGGAATAGGTGGAAAATGCCTTTGTCTTGACAGTGGAGATCAGGAGTTCATGTACATTTTCTTACCAACAGCCTCTAAAAGTGTGACTTTGAGCAACATTTATTTTCATAGAAAACGTGAGACAAAGCAATTGGCAGACAAGAATGTCAGCTCAGGAAGCAACTTTTAACCCTATACTGTGTTTCACAACAACGACTTATTTTTGCTCATGACAGCTATGGCCTGACTAGGGAAGTGTTGTGGTTAATGGCAAACAAACTGTTGGTTAAGATTATCATTCATATATATATATTTTTAAGTTAATATTATTTCCCAGAATGTGACAGAATAAGGTCCCTGCCTTCTTGATCATGTGACACCTTTAAACTTTTTCCTTCATTAGTATTCTACATCAATGAGCAAACTTTCTTGTATATCTGTCCAATATGAGACAGAATTTCTGTGCATCCCCTTTTTCCAAGCTCATATGATTCACAAGGACCACAGTAGTTTTGCACATTTCTCACACTACCTAAGTGATCAATGAGTGGAGGATTCTGAATCTCATTTGATCTTATTTTCATTAATTTAGTGTAACCAGCAATGACAAAAAAAACCACTCCAAAATGTTGACTTTATAATGGAAGAGTAAAAAAATCTTTAGATCTTGTGAGTTTTTTTTTTTTGTCTGCCTCTGTCCTTATAGTTTGAGACCTCGTTGGGTGTCAACTTTTCATAAGACTGAGGCACTGTTAGTTTTGCTGTAATGTTACTCAGGCCCTGGTAACAAAAAGTTAACCAAAAGTTTTAAGTGTCAAGAAAACCATACATTTACACAGTGGGGTAGAGCACAGCTAAACATTCTATAGTCTAGAAACCCGGCACTGGGTGTGTGAAAGCCCCCTGACCCTGTGCTTGCAACAGATTTCCTAGATATTGATATGAACTTGAAAAAAAACTGAAAAAAAAAAAAGCATTTAAACCAAGAATCAGCAATCTTAAAGTGTTCAGCTGAGGTGAGGGGTGAAGATGCAACTAATCAAGTTGTCAGATTAATGTTCTGTAAATCCCTTTAATTTGTTTTAGTCATCCAGATGGATAATCCCCTGTAGTTAGAGATTACAGGGATTACCACTGAATCACTGTGTTGAAGGATTATCTTAAGTCTATTTCCACACATTTGTCTCTGTAGTTCACTTTCTGGATTTCCTTTTTCCAGGACCTAAAAGGCAGAGTGCACATAGGCACTAATGTAAGAACCACCAAAGAAGAAAAAAACCCACACCACATTTTTAGCTTTTGATAAAACAGAGGAGGAAAATTAATATTCTAACTTTCTCGATGAAATCCATGGCCTCTACACAGAAATGCTTTGTTTCATGGAGCCGTTTGATTTTCCATCGCTCTGATACGTACTTATTTTATACTTGAAAACGTGTGTTCAAATGCACTAATGCGTGCATTATTTTTTTTATAGTTAATGTTATTAATAATCATTCAGAATGGTGTATTTAATTAGAATAGATATGGAAGAGAAAGGAAGTAAGAACATATTGGAACGTTTTTGCAAACAGAATAGGCCTAATTGAGTTCTATTTTGTTTTTCTTTACACGAAATGAGGGTTAAACTACATGAAGCAGAGACTGGTTAGTTAAATATGGAATCTCCCAATAAAAACGGTCAAAATTCCACTTCAAATTTTACTTTTAGTAGAGTGTCAGGATTATTAGTGTTTAGTCAAACTGGAGGTGTAATGATTAGGACCATAATTAATTCTGTGTATGTGTTTGTGTGTGTGAGTTCCTCACTTTACATCCGCTACCACCACCCCCGGCGTGCACCGTGACCGGTGAGGCCGGCTTTAATGCACCGTTCAGCCTGCTGCATGCTGCAGACCGAGGGACTGCATGGGAACCGCAACACTTGCTCCGCTCGCGCAGGTCGGCCCGTTCAGAATGACAGCACGTTCATCAATGAGACGTCGTGGAGCGCGCGGTCACGGCTCGTTAAAAACCTGCACGGTTCGAATTATCCTCTGGTTTTCAGAGAGGGGAGGGGTGGGGCACACTTTCTCACATGCTGAGGCAAAATGCACGCGCAGTTTATTGCCTTAGTGGTAAAGTTTTATTAAACGCGCACCCAAAACAGAAAGGACCGGTTTGAGAGCACTGAGTCAAAAACAGCAGTCAGGAAATTCTAGAAATGTTTGCATCTTTTTCGCAGTTTATGCTGGCGTTTGGTTCTCAATTCGCTAGATTAAAAAAAATATATATTTTACATCATCGTCCGCGTTTTCCATTTAAGGGAGTGGATTTATTTATAAACCGCAGAAAACTTGTTGCTTCACAGCAAGTGGAACTTTCAGATCCAAGGTTCAGTGACTGTAGGCCCTGTCTGAAATGTTTCAGTGTGAAGATGTCATCACATTAACATCGAGACATTTGACTACACTTCAACAGAAAAAAAACAATCTTATGCTTCTATTGTCTGTAGCCTCTCTTGTAATTGGTCCCATTTCCGTACATTATTAAATACAAATAAATTAATGAATAAAAATCGAAAGATGGATTGAAAGTATCTTCAGTTATTGTTGAGGTTTTAGTTTTTACCTCTAATAAATCCACAGAGTCACCTCTCAACATTTTAGTAGAAAAAACAGTTGAAATATTTAAACAAAATAACTTCCATGTTTTATAGTCAGTAAAAATGTTGGATGGCTGCCGAGGACTTTACACACTTGCTTAGTAATGGCAAACACCCGGAGTAGCTCTCTCTGCTTCCTCACTCATTCCTGTGAGCTCAGTGGCCCATGTCCGATGATTGTCTAACACTGTCACAACTTTATGTAAGCAGAGAGGAAAAGGAGGGATCCGCCGCATTTACATCAAGTTGATGGGACTCTGTCGGCCTAACATGGTGATGAAAATGACTTGCGTTTTTCCTGGTGGATGCGGTGCTTGAATGCTTGACTTGCGGGGTCCTGTCAGTGTTTGGTGTTGTGTTCAGCACCTGGTTGGTGCCGGGGTGGGCGTGTATTATGTTGTCTTGTTTGAGGCATACAGGCTTCCAGCTACAGCTTTATCACATAGACAAGCAACACAAGCCTCATTTATAACACGACATGTTGCATTGACTGTGGACAGGGGAGCAAATGGCCTCCTTCCCACGGCCGCGGCCCGTGTTGCAGCTTTCTATTGCACCACCGAGATCCCAACACACGCGGTGCGCGCGCACCCAGTCACTCACTGCAAAAGGTCCATTTTCTCCGCAGAACAAAGTGAGTCCTTTCACTGAATGGGCTGAATAGATGAGTGCTTACAGACCTCGGACCGGTGGGCAGTCGTTTTTCGGTACACCGGGAGCGTTAATATGTGGCGTTATGTGTGGGAGAGAAGGGCGCTCGTGGGGCCCACCACTGTGCTTTTATTTGTCAACCAGTTCTCCCAATCAAATCCGCTCTAGCTGGCACAAGTGGCGCATCGACCACTCTACTGGTGCATGTATTTATGGCAGCAGCGCTGCCCACTTACTGCTTAATAAATGAGCGAGCCGAGGGCTGGACTGCAGATCAACAGGCTGCTTTTACATTGTGTCCTTCAGGTTGAGGAGCGAGAGCAGCCACTCCGCTCAACACGTTGACCGTTTTTCTCCAGATTCCTCATAGCTTCAGGATCATAATATTTACAGTTGCAGTCGGTCTTTTCAACATTTTTTGTAAATTTTTTTCGTTTCCGTTTATGTTGGGCCTATTTGACTTATATAAACCGTTTTATTTATTTATTTATTTATTTATTTATTTATTTATTCATTCATTCATTCATTCATTCATTCATTCATTTATTTATGTTTTTCACTTCTCTAGATTTTTTAGGCACCACCA
>JAQNCA010000004.1:596630-613994 GCA_029783725.1 Acanthurus tractus
ATTCATTCATTCATTCATTCATTCATTCATTCATTTATTTATGTTTTTCACTTCTCTAGATTTTTTAGGCACCACCACCTTTTATTTGTTTTGTAAGGCTCGACTAAGAAGACACACACACACACACACACACACACAATGTGTCAATATATTATAATTATTCAGGGGGCTGCATGTCATGTAAAACTATTATAAATTAAGATGAAAGAATTGAAAAGGGATGTTATGACAATAATAAATGTATTTCAAGTGAGACTGAGCTACTGTTTTCAACATGATCAAATAATTCGACTCGTAATTCAACTCGTTTAAATAACATACAGCAATTCGAATCAGGGGAAATTCTGGAGAAGCATTTTTACACATGCCTTTGTCTTCAGGTTACACTGTGTCACTTTAAAAAAAAACTTTTAATGATGATGTAAGACACAGAATCTGATCAGTCCGTTCGCTAAAGCTAAGAATGATTAAATGAAACCCGAGAGAACATTTTAAAATATGGTAAACAATAAACTCCTGCGTGACGCATTTTTGAACAGAGTCTGAAAATCGCAAAACAGCTGTTGTCAGAGTGGAGTTGAGATGTTAGTTTCAGCCCGGTCGGTGGAGCACTGGGGGCGTGGCATTCTGGAGGATTATCTCGAGGTTAGCGTCGCGGACCGAGCTATGATTGGTTGGCGCTCCTGGCAAACGGCACGCGACTATGAATGTTGCTATAAAGAATCCTCGCGTGCCAGTTTTTCAACTAAAAGTAAGTGTTGACGTAGCGGCGCACAGAGCAACAGGTCCACAACAGAAGAAACAAAGTGTCATTGTCACCGCAGCATCAGGAGAAAGACGCAGCGGAAAGATGGACAGCGTGCTGGACCCGTTCTCCGGACTGGACTCCTTCTCTTCCCCTCCTTACTTTGACGATGACGAGTTTTTTACCGACCAGTCATCGAGAGAAGGACAGTTGGACACTGATGACTTTTTGGATGACGACGTCGACTTCCTCACGAGTCATTTCCAAGACTACTACAGCAAAGACGGCAGCAGCAGAACTGCGCCCCACGATGGAGACTACGACATCGGCAACTTGTCTTTCTCCTCTTCGTCATCCACCTTCTCATACGGCTGCGCCGACAGCACCCCGGACCTGTCCCCTCAGATGGGCCATCACGGTGGCCCCTTGCTGAAACGGAGAAGGCGGATGAGATCAGAGATGGAGATGCAGCAGCTGAGACAGGCTGCCAACGTCAGGGAGCGGCGGAGGATGCAGTCCATCAATGATGCGTTCGAGGGGCTCCGCTCCCACATCCCGACCCTGCCCTACGAGAAGAGACTCTCCAAAGTGGACACTCTGCGGCTTGCCATTGGCTACATCAACTTTCTCGCCGAGCTCGTGCAGTCGGATTTGCCCATCAGAAACTCCAATAGCGAGACGCACGCGCAACCCAAGAAGGTCATTATCTGTCACAGAGGAACAAGTAGGTTTCATAAAATGCCTCTTTTTTATTGCATCACTCAAGATAAGACTTGGTGAAATGGACATTATGTAAAGTTTGTACATGTTGAACATTGAAATTAGTCCAAAAAAAAAAACCCTCTAAACTGAAATTCAGACACTTTTCTGATCATTTTTACAATCATATGGTTGATTGTCTTTTTGAGCTGACATAGATGTTGCGCACATAGTAACTTGGATGGTTTGGGGAAGCCTGGACAATCCCAGGATGCTGATAAAGATGACGGAAACGATACATAAAACAGCAGACATTAATATTCTCTCTCTGCTTCTTTCCGCAGGGTCTCCCTCTCCCAGCGACCCGGACTATGGCCTCCCTCCCCTGGCCGGACACTCTCTGTCCTGGACGGATGAAAAGCAACTGCGGGAGCAGAACATCATCCGCACCGCCAAGGTCTGGACGCCGGAAGATCCCCGAAAATTACACAACAAACCGGGCCTCACAGACATTGAAAACGAGCCTCCTTTTACCCTTGTGGTCTAAGAAAAACGTCTTGACTTGTTTCGTAAAACGCACGTTGGAAAATGTGAAAAGACTATTAAATAGATTCTGATTGATATGTTAATGTGCTTGAAGGCGCATTGTAAAAATGTGAACACTACGTGAGCTGTACAGTTTCCGATATTGTATTCAATGTTGTACATAGTTTTATCATGTTGATAATTTTATTTTTGTAATTCAGGCAAATGGCAATCATGTATTTATTTATTTTTTCCACAAGTGATAATATATGTTTTAATTTAAATGTAATGAATAAGAGAAAATATATATTGCTGTACGATGATTTCTATTTATATTTGCTGCAAATAAAGCACTTAGGCCAACTCATTAAGACATTTTAGTTTTTATTTCACCATATATCGGGAAGATGGTTATGACAGCAGATGCTGAATTTAAGGGTTCATTATTAAACTTGGTAACAGTACATGTGGCACCGAGCAAACTCTTCCTACATGCGTTTTTTTATTGAAAAGCCTCTGCACCAATAATTGTCGGTAAAATGACAAAAGGTGTTTTGTAAACTATGGGGATGGCTTTGTGAAAGGAAAAATTAATTTACACACAGCACCTCTGTCCTTTTTAAAATCAGTGTTTCCTTGTTTTTTCATCGGCATACTTTATCACCTGCTCCTCAACACCAGGGGAAATCACAACCGAATCTATCGAATCTATATCTAATTTGTTATTCAGTAATGTTAGTGTTGGATCTGTTAGTAATTATTTTTTATTTTAATAGACATATGACTGCTTATAGATGAATGATGTCGCATATTCTAAAATAAAATTGCAACGTGCAGCTCAGTCGGTTGCTTAAATAGATAAGTTTTAACCAAACATCTGAAGAGTAAGCATTGGACAGAGAAGCAGTAAGTGAACCCAAACTAATACAGCCCGATATTGAGACATAAATATGCTAATGACATGCTAATGAGAAGACACTGTATACCCGCAGCAGCTGAAGGTGTTTCCAGCGCGCGCGGGCGTGCGGGATGGTGGGAGGCTGTTGAATGCTGCTCTGTGCTGCCAGGTGCTGCCGAGACACTTTTTCCCGTGGCAGCGGCAACCCTCCGACAGAAGCCCCCATGGCCTCCTCTGCGGCCGCCCCCACACCACCAACACATTGCCGCCTATATGAACCTTGCTGGCCTAAGAGCTTCATGCACAAGGCAAAACGACGTGCAAAGCACTGCTGCAAAGCCGCTGTTAGGATGCTGAAGGTTTGGATTTCAAAAAGCTCCGGTCCTCCAGGTGGGTCAGCTCATTTATCATAACTCATATTCGAGGATTCTTTTTTTTTTTACATTTTCTCTTTTTACAATCCAATGCCTTTTCTTGTGTTTCTTTTTTTTCAGGGCGCCACTTATCTCCGCGCTTTAATCTCACTCATTTGTAGATTTCGGAACATCTTTTTTTCCTGTCTCACTCTGTCTGCTCAGCAGCCCCTCTGGCCCTCTGTGATTCCGTCCGCTCCTTGTTACAAGCGCGACAGAAGCATGTAATCCCATTACAGCCATTAGAAAGTCAAATGTTAGCGAATCAATGCTCGCAACTTCATCTCTTTGGCAGGAGGGCCGGTTCCACTGTGACCGTGCAGCGGCAGAGCCGGGGGTTAAAACAGTGGTGGCATTGTAGTTTCTCGCACCTTAACGCTTTTGTGCCGTTGATGGTTTTTAGTGCGCGGGGCGCAGAGCCTCTCAACATCCTTTGGTGCGGTCGCAGCCAAGCGGAAGGGACGTCTGAAATACTCCAGGCTATCTTGTCATTCCGACTACCGGCTTGGCAAGGCTTTAAAGGACGCGGCCATTTTACTGTCTGACAGGTTTTATTTCCTTTAGTTCTTTGCAGACATTAGAGGGTCGCGCCAAGCGGTGATTTGGTTGAGAAAAGCTCTGTGCTGAGCTCAAAGGAAGCGGATCCACCGTACAGACAGCAACGCGCTCTCACACCTACAATTTAATATTGATGCAACACAGCAGACATTCACAGAGAGGCATAAACTAACCACATTACTGCGCCAGTGATGACATGCAAGAGTATCTTAGATTACTTCCGAGTTGATCCTTATAATTTTGAAGAAAAATAATAGTGAGATTAAATTCCGATTTGCAGCTGGACTGTACAGTCAGATTTCACCTGTCAGAGACGGGAAACAAACTGTTAACAATTAAAGCCGTGTGTCCGAAATGAGGACATTCAACAAGTGTGAGGGAAAACAGCGTTTCCCTTTTCCCGGAATGTAAGTTTCTAAGTCTTCTCAAAGTTAATTTCATAAAATGTTCTAAATGTGCATCAGGAAAGTCATCATCAACCGAGACATTAGATCAACAAAAAAATAACAATTTAAATAAACAGACAAACAAAATAAAACTGTAGACTTCATGAAATGTGCGAACAAACATCGGTTGCATTTTTCTGACGGCTGCTGTCGCTGTCATTACCGTGTCATTATACATTAAAGTGTAGTAAGTGAATTCCTTTGGATTTCAAATCCATTCTGATTACAGCCACTTGGAACGGCTGCAGCTTTTAATTGTAATTACGCACTAAGTCTGCAGCTCTGTTTCAGATTGTATCTCTGAAACACTTAGTCACCTGTAAGTCAAACACTGCGCATATAAACCATGTTTACACTATGGTTTGGTTATATGCTTTTGTATGGCACGACGCTTTCCTTTAAGCGGGCTGTGATGTCTGCTCTAAATCTGCAGTGCTTTCTTCAAGAAGTGCTCCAATTTATAGATAATGACACGAAAAAATTTACATTCTATTGGAAACGTAATTTGATTACCACTTTAATAAGCTACTTAAGGAGATTAGAGTTCGCTAAATTGAATTAATGACAACAGATTGTGGTTTTCACTGCTCCGTCAGTTTGGGATCAGAACAGATTCTTCTGACCTTTAACATGCGAATCATGGAGATAGTTGGCTAACATCTGTGGCCTTCCAGGAGTTTCTGACGCTACATGAAGTTACTATCACTTATCCTGGCCATCTTGAAACCAACAACCAGACGATTCCCGAATTGTCCTCACTACTGAGGAACAGTTGGTCACTGATGGGCTCTGTCAGTATGCTTCCAGAATGTATCAATGAGTCAAATTATTTCTTTTATGCAGAGACTTGTTTTTAGACTAAATTTTTTCGGTTTTAGGTTTTCGGCGATTTATTCACTAGATCGAAGGTCATTTGATGTCTTAATAGCCAGAAACAGTCAAAGATCGGCGCTTTTACGCGCCAGTAGCTGTGAATACATGTATTGGTTTGCATCAATGGCTGAATAACTGGTAAAGATTCTTAAACGGTCTATAGTCCACCTTCACTCGTACGGGGACTTCTGAAACATCAGTGAGGGTGTGAAGTTTTAGTTAAACAGCTTTAACTGATGCATTAACGAGAATAAAGTCAGCCGCGGTGTAATGCTGTCTAATCCTCTAAACCCGCATGTTAGCGCACTGGGAGCTGCGCCTTACAACAGCCGCAAATCGGCTTGATTTGCAGATTATCTCGCTGCGGAAATGCAGCCCCTCGAGTCATTATTAATACCTCTGTCTCTCGGGCGGGGGGTTGGCGGGGGGGAGTGTCTGTCCAACATGACATCGACGTCTCAGGCTGACCTTGCCAGCCTCCAAGCACCATGCTATGCGGGCCCCCGGAAGTTCAGATCTGCTCTGTGATCTGTGTGCGAGGTGAGCCGCTTGTAAGCAACAGGTGTCTGCTGAGCTCCCCTGACAGGGGAGGAAGCAGGAGAGGATGTGTGCAGGGGAGGGGAGCGAGCTGGGACCATCCCCTCTTCCCGTGCGCCCTTTTCTTTCAGACTTGACCTTCCAATCTAAAGGACATCTTTATGAGCGCTTCCTTGTCCTGTTGGAGCAGATCGGCCTCCGCCGTCTTCTCTGGGGATGCACCTGGTAGTTCAAACTTTGTCTCTTTTCATGTGGTTGCGCCTGAGTCCCTGGACAGCAGCTGCCTAAAAGCAAGCAAAAAGAGAGGCCCTTGCACTGTCTTCGAGACGGGTTGGCACCGTTTTCCACGTCTTTAATGTCCCATCAGCCTTTGTGTGGGAGACAATGTGGCAACTGTAAAGCATGACGTTTTGCAATAATAAAACACATTTCAATGATGTGACACTGGGCTGAAAGCGCAGCGCGGGCCAGCCTGGCTAAACATCCCTGCGTTTGTTTTGTGCGCGCTTAGCCAATTAACAGTGAGATCTTTTCGCCGCGCCTTGATAAGCCAATTAAATTTATGTCTTCTGTTTTTTTTAAAGGAGAGAAAGGAGGTGGACTTGGTGTTTTCTCCTCGGAACGACAATTTTCTTGCCATCACCTGGCGCTTTCTCCACAAGAGAGCGAACTGTGCCGGGTGCCCCTGGAGCCAGACGACTCTCACCGTCCTCCACCATTGTTGCTCGCGTTGATCACTCATTACTGGGATTTAACAAATCCTCTATGAGTAATGTTTTGTGTCATATTTTTATCGGCGAGATTTAGCAGATGTTGCGATTGTAAAAATCTAAACTCTAGGGCTACTCAAGGCTGAAAGAGAGACGGGCACTCGGTTGCGAGCGAGTGAGAGAAAAAAGCTTTGGGCACATCTTCAGAGGAATAAAACATTTAGGAGACATAAACAGACTTCAACCTGCTCTATTTCAGCCTTTGTGTTGTTTGTGAATAATTAATGTTAATAGGAACAGGTTTGTATACTTTGAATGCGGGACCACAGGTGCGGAGTGACAGGATGAATAACCGGCCCTGATTTTTGCCAAAGCTCGAGGGCTCTTGTCCAGGGTCTCCAAGCTGATAGAAAATATTGTCATCTCTTTGATTCGCAGCATTACTTTCACCGAGAACAAAGCCGGGTGATGAAAAGCTTATGTTGGAGTGAAACAGGCGATGACGGTGGCCGCTTCAGACTCCTAAAAGAAAAAGAAAGGGGCGAGTCAATGGCAGTGCGCGCTTCTGGTTTTGTGCGCAAGTGCTCCATCTAACTCAAATAAAGGAGCCTTTCCAACTTTTAAAGGACCACTTTTTGCCTTTAATAAAGGCTGGACGGCTGTAGCCATTAAGCATATGGTGCTAAGGCGCTGGTCTTTTGTCTCTATGGAGCCCTTGAGATACTAACTTGTGTTCTTTCCGGGATATTTAACTCCTCAAAAGCTCCAACTTTATGCGCCGGCAACAAGTGGCTCCGAGGCGCAAGAACAGCTTTCCCCATTGAGAAAAGGAGGATAGCTAAGACAGAAGAAATAGTTGGTAAAAAAAAATAGATGTTTTTATTTCTATAATAAGAATTCTCATAATTTGAGGTAAAAGCCTATTTTTCACTATAGACGGAAAGGCGTCACCTTGAATTTGTTCCAAAGAACTGTTCATTTGGCGCAAGGATATCCATGGCAACGCATGGACAGACCAGGAGTGAAGTGAGTGCGCATGAGGTTAGCTCAGTCTCTTTCTGAATGTCACTATAAACTACAACCAGTTAATAAAAATCCGTTTTGGATGCAGTCATAATTCCTTGTGTTTTACAAAATTAATATGTCAACTGGTCATTTACAACAAACAAAAGAAATGTGACCATCATTAACAGCACAAGAATATGACATATTTAAATTTGACCTTGGAACTTGCTATAAAAATGACATTCGTATGAGCTCTGCTTTCTGGTGCAGTGCGTTTGAGCGTAAAAGCTCAGGGCGTGTTTACATGTTTTGCCTAATCGCGTGGCGATGCCTCTGTTGCGCGCATTGGTTGATAACAGTCAAACTTCCGGCTGTAACTCACTGTCCTCTACAAGCGACAGAAACGCGATATACTGCATCGACACTGTGTAAACTTTGACTCCAAGAATTTTCCGAAATATTAAAAAAATGGTGGTCAGCCTAATAGAGAGTGTGACCGTAGACGTTTTACTGAGGAATATCTGCCATCATTCTGTTACTGCACTTTGATGTTTGTCATCAACTGAATGATTCAAATTTAATGAAATAGTTGTAACAGCATCGAAGATGTTGCTTGAAATGTGATAAAAATACTTGCAAGGAATCTGTGTTTGCCCCTTTTCCAGCCTTCAAACTTCACGCACATTTAAAATGAGCAAACAAAAGGTTATGTTAACTTTCCACCAAGGTATAGTCAAAATGACTTGTTTTTAAATGTTATTATTCGAATGGATGGTAGTGGAAGTACAGCTAAAAGGTTTGCCTGGAGGTAAAAAGCTAACCGGTTAATCGATGCGCTTCAGCCAGGATTCTTCTCATATGTAAAAAACAACTGATGCTTTCAGGTAAAAGCGGTGCTGACATCAGAACCTCTGGAGGCTTAAATTACTTTAAAGCCTTTAATATTATGTACAACTAGATGATGCATTAAAGCTATATCCGGTCAAATAAAAAAAAAAAACCGGACATTTACTTCAGCGAAATTTATAGCTTTGCTTTAACCAGTGTCACCCCGAGAAACGGAATCGGCGCACAAACCCGCCCTGCTTGCATTCTGGCCTTAGAAATAACTGAATGTCCATATTGGCAGTGTGTGTGTGTGTGTGTGTGTGTGTGTGGTGTCCTGTGAGGGAGCCAGTTGGCCGCCTCTGGCCCCTGAAAACCCCCCTGGTGGACGGAACACGGCGGGCTGACCTCCGCGCCAGAGGACGGGAGATGTGCCTTTGACTGAATTAGCCATAAAGACGTCTTGCTATGATCTTTGTTGCGGGTGAAAGCCGAGTGGATATGAGAGGCATTGTGCACAGCTTTTGCGTGCCCCATCATGAAATATTACAGTCTATTCACGAGGAAGCTTCTTTGAAAAGATATGGAAATGAAGCAGACTTGGCTGATTCCAGCGTGGACTTTAGGGCAGAGGACGAAAGCCATAAATAAATGCAGTAAATAAGTAGGTAGCCACTTACTGCATGTTTTAAGAAAACAAAGTACTGGCAGAAATGAGCTGTAATACAGAAATGTTGAATTATCTGCAGAAAAGCTCTACCTCAGCGGGCAACACTTGCGATTTGACAAACAAACTGTTTTTCTTTTTAAACTCTAGAAAAAAAATCCCTGAATAACTTAACAAAAAAAGTGATAAATTACTAATATGCTAATTTCAGTCACGGCCGTTTGTACGTGTGCGTCTCCATCCATCTCCTACATTCTGCGTTGCTGATCCCCGTCGTGCGCTAGAGGACACTCAGCCCGTTCAGACCGGAGCTCTTTTGTTCAGCCCAACACTGACTTCAGCCCGCAGGGACGGGAAAGTTTTTTTTTTCTTTTTTTAAGTTTTAGTTTTTATACCCCCCCCCCCCCCCCTCCCCCCAGTGCCCATCCCCTGCTCTGTCAGTTGCCAGGATTCAGAGGTGTCAAAGCATGCATCATTTTTCACCAGCTCTCCGTTTTGATATCGACAAAAGCGGCTGCTTTGGAACAGCCTCTCCGCTTGTTCGCTGGCTTGAACTTCACTGATGTCCGACTGCTCTCTTTTCCTCGTCTGAACGCGGCGCAGCGGGGATGGATTTGCAAGACAAATGCAGCTGTGTGTGTGTGAGGGAGTCAAGTGGCACAAAAAGGCCGTTTCAGTCAGCCGATGGGATGGAGAAAGTCAGCTTTATGTGGACGTCAAATCAATCAAAAACAAAAGCCCACATGCAGAAAACACTGAGTTTATGGTGTTAAAATTGCAGATTATATTTGGCCACATTGGGGAGTCTGCAGAGTAAACTTATTATTTGTGCAGACGAGATGATTTAAGAAGAGCAGTCAAAGTTCTTGTGGTGCGGAAGATCTGCTATATACTGTTTGTGTTACTGAAAAGGCACAAACAAGTGGCATATCCCCAGCAGCTCTGACAGAACTGTGCCTATGTGAATGTTTGCTACAACAGAGCGATTAAAAACTATGTAAACAGGGTTTCTTTCCTAAAGAAAAAAACATGCAATATTGTTTTCTTCTTTAGCAAACAGTAGCAATTATTAGTAGTTATAGTCATTTAAAGTCAATGATGATACCATTCTTGTCATTATTATTAGGCAATTAAGGGACACTGCTCTTTTATCGAGACAAACCACTTCAGCTAAATTGCTTTAAAAAATAGTCCTAAAATTGATCCTTTTACTAACATTGAACCACTTTATGTGTGGACTGGGAAGACCGAGCTCAAACTCGGGAATAAACAGTGTGAGTCACATCACCCCATGCAAGAAGACCAACCCTCGTTCCCTGAGGAAGACTTATTCTATGAACACAACTAAGAAGTGTAATCAATGAGATTGAGGAATAATGAGGCACATTTGTCAAATATTTGTCCTTCACAGCTAACTCACTTGGGTTATGAATAATCATAGACTGACTGCATTTGCAAAATATGCACTGGGTGAACATCACTGCTAATCACTTTTCAAAAAAAAAATTAAATGTACTTTTTTTTCTTTGAATGTGAACCCCTTGAAGTCTTTAAAATGACAATCACCAATAAAAATAAAATACCTAATAACAGTACATTTGTACTCCAGTAATACATGTTTTCTTTGTCATTTGGCCAGAGATCTTCGTCTAACAGTTCCTTCATCTCTCTCTGCAGCTGATCTGCAACCGGCTGTGCTGTAAGTCAAAGCTTTCAGTGGCTGGTGGCCAGTGCTGACTGGGAAAACTTCCAGCCTCAGATGGACTGTGATTAACCCAGGAGTGGTCACACTCGGCAGGAAGCCCTCCACAACCAGCCACAGCTATTTATCCACTCTCCAATGAAACCAATTACTTTTACAGCAAGCTTCAGTGCCTACACTATATGTGTTGTTCTTGCAGACCAATAGAGTATGGCTGTGAAAGAAGAGGCAGACGTGAAGTAGGAAACCCTCCTGAGCTGCTTCAACAGGCTGTAAAATATACCTAAAGTCAGTTTCTATGGAGACGCGGTGATGTGTGAGAGAAGCCTGAAAGTCTCACAAAGCTTTTTCAAAGAATCAGGTATACTGTTGTTTTCATAATTTTTGCTACCCAACCTCTGATATCAAAGTCATTTCAGAGTTGTAATTGACTGTTTCCAGTGTAGCCAAAGATGAATAAAATTATACACTTTACACACCTTTTACTTTTCACATTGTGCTTACTGTTTGCATGACTGCGGAGGATGAGCTAACTCTCTATTGTATCCAGATGCTTGAATGCTTTTGTTGAGCTGAAGTATCTCTCCCCACTGCATTTGCAAAAAACAAAAAAACAGAAAACAAACAAAAAAATCATATACTAGCAGAAGTTATGTAAAGAAAACTGCAATCGACACTTTTTATGTTTTTTTAATCTTCCCAGCATTTACCTGTTTTGTCAGTTTCACTTATTAAAATGTCTATAGTATATAAATGACCTTACCGAAACTAAAAACGTTTTGAAGTAAACATTACTGTAGACACTGTTTAATGTAAGATAAAAGCCACCTCAATGCTACAAGAACACTTTTAACAAATTCTGCAAAACATTTCATAATGTTCAATCAGTGACAGTTTATTATTAGTTTTTCTGTGGAGACCCTGTACAAGACACCTAAGCTACAGCTAAAATAGCGGTTGCTCCATGGCAGAATGCATACTTTACTGCATAAAGGTCAAATGTGCTACATTCCAATGCAAAACCCATCCCCACATCCACCATCCACACCCTTCATTTCTGCCTTGAAAAAGAACAGACACATTGCTTTCTGCATTAGCAATGGACATTAGCTATGGGATAAATCATAAACTGCAGGGTCATCTTATTTAGATGTAAGTGTAATACTGATGTTAAATTAATATAAATGCTGTATAAGTAAATAGAAACCCATTACTGCTCCCTAAATGGATATGAAAGGAGTACGCAAATTATCTAGTATTGCACAGCCCTAAAATCCATAAAAGCCATAAAATTGAGATAATTCACGTTCATCTTTCTGCCATGTCTACTACCTTGGGGAGCCACCAGGACTTAAGGCCTGTACATAATGTACATAATACATAATGTTTGTAGGCTGTCGTATGAGAGGCCTTGTTTACATAAACATTCAATTCCATTCAATTCAATTTTATTTATATAGCGTCAATTCACAACAAAGTTGTCTCAAGACACTTTACATGTAGAGCATGTCAGGACTACACTCTATAAATACATTTATAATTTAAATATATAGGAACCCAACAATTCCCACATGAGCAAGCACTTGGCGACAGTCACGAGGAATAACTTCCTTTTAACAGGAAGAAACCTCGGACAGATCCAGACTCAGAGGTGGGCGGGATCTGACGGAACCGGTTGGGTTGAGAGAGAGTAGGGGGGTACAACAGGGGGAGGGGAAAAAGATAGATAGAGAGGTGGAGAGAGAGCACGGCCAAAAGCTAAGATAAATCTATATGTTAACCTATTTGCAAGCTATATGTATATGTTTTAATAATGATACTTTTAATAATACTAAAAACAGTGCTTGTAATAATAATAATAATAATATTAATAATAATAATAACAATAAAAATAATTGCTCTGAGTATTAAGCAGAGCCACAGTGGAAGGCACAGCTACAGTGGTACTGGAGGCTAAGCTAAAACCCTCTAGACTAGCTACATTATGGGATATAGTCTGATCCACTGTTGTTTAGGGCCAAGTACTATAATTTCGGTCTTATCTGAGTTTAGTAACAGAAAATTACAGGTCATCCAGGTCTTAACATCCTTAAGACAGCCTTAAAGTTTAGCTGATTGATTTGTTTCCCCTGGCTCAATTAATAGATATAATTGGCTATCATCTGCATAACAGTGAAAGTTCACTGAGTGCTTTCTAATAATATTGCCAAGGGGAAGCATATACAGAGTTAACAGTATTGGCCCAAGCACTGAGCCTTGTGGAACACCATGACTAATTTTGCTGTATACTATTTAACATTAACAAACTGAAAGCGATCCAATAAGTAAGACTTAAACTATCTTAATGTTGTTCCTTTAATGCCAATTGAATGTCGCAGTCTCTGCAGAAGAATATGGTGGTCAAACGTGTCAAACGTGTAAACATGTTAACATACAAACCCTGCTGCCAAAATACACTTTGCATAAATATTTATGGCAACAATTTATGACAAAAGACAACAATATAACAACCATCTGCGATCTTTAAATGCAAAGGTCTGTGGTCTGTGAGCAAATCTTGTTGCTAGATACCAAAATGATAGCTTTCTGTCACAGGCCTATAAATAAAAGCTTACAGTCATTGCTCCTCCCTGCTTCGGTATCCTTATCAGTTTCCCTATTTATTTTAACACAAAACTTTCAGTTTTATTTAATTTTAGATTCTTATAATATTTCATCTAAGGTGTTAAACCCACCTTTAGTCAGCTCCTGGCATCCAGCAAAGGGTGACTGAATCGCTACTTCTACAGAAACAGGATGACCTGCTACTTTATTTGCATTGGGCATCAATGACCAGTGAAAGTTAGCTGCAGTCTCTTATGTATGCATGCGTGACAGATTTATTTCTAAAGATGTTAGAGAATAGACCAGTGCATTTCTACATAGTAAAAATACCGTAAAAGAAAAAGAGGGAGAGGTGGGGGTATTTAAGAACAGGCTCTAAAATTGTGACTTCTAGTCCTTGTTGTTCAAAAAATATAATGCTGAATCCTACATTTCCCATGGTGCCATTTTGTAGCTTCTCTTTATTAAACATTCCCTGCTGTCTTTCTTTTTTTGAAGTTCAGATTTCCTGATTGAATTTCAGTTTTTTTCCAAGCCCAGGCAGAGATAAACCTCAGCAAAAGTTTCAGAAACTCAAAAGCCCATCTAGAGCCACAGAAAACATCAGAAAACAGCACAGTACAGCACATTTAATGGGTGCTTACATCACTGCACTGGCTCCCTGTGTGTCAAAGGGTAGATTTTAAATTTCTTTAACTAGCCTCTAAAGCAACACATGGTCTTGGGGTTACAGACAATTTTCATTTAATTTTACATTATGAAACATCCAAACCCTTCTTTTCATCTGGAACAGGTTTAAACAGTTTTTCCATGGATCAGAATCCTGTAAGATGAAGCGTCTCTTTGACAACTGTCAACTCTTTTAAAAAACAGAGCTTGAAATATTAATGGTAGCTTTGGCTTTCAACTAAGTTAGATACACATTTTTTTATCCCTAGCTACTTTATCTATTTTGTTCATAATGTCTTTAAATGCATTACATTAAACTGTTAGTATACAGTAAACAAACCCTGAGTGAATAGCTGGGCCAGATTGACATCATAAGGATTCTTGTTACTGCTGGATAGTCTGAATAACTATTTGCAAATATTTGGTGCGTGTACCCCCATTTGATTATTCTTATAAGTCTGCAATAGTCAACTACATTCACAGTTTCCTTTACTGCTCCAGGATGCCCAAGATCAAATACAGACTGGGTTGGTATTACTGCTCTAAATAAGCTGTCACTGAAGTAGCTAAAATACATACAATGAAGTGGTAAATGTTGACATCAGCGCTGACGATGCAAATGACTGTCATTACAAAGTGATTTTCTTCTGAGTCAAATTATTAAGGCACCACCTTGTTGACAGGAGGCATTTGACCAATAAATGTCAAGTGAACGTGTTATTATTAGATTAGTAGTTGTGAGCAGCGTAGTGTGCAGAGGAGGAGGGCACTGGCTAAGCTAATAAAGTGGTCATATCCCCAATCACTGGCCAGCCTAATTGACAGCCACATGAAGAGAGAACAGCTAATTGATTATAAGCTTGTCCTATTCCAATGCACCAAGGGACTGATGGAAAATGCATTGGTGGAAATTTTGTGTCTAACTCTGTGTGTAAGTATGGACACTTGAATATCTCTCTTTAAGAAATGCTTTGGTGTATATTTCTTCAAACTGAGCTTCTTTTTGTTAGTCCTCAGTTCTTAAAGAAGCCATAAATAAACCAAGCTGTGTGCTTGTGTGTCTTGACAATTTGTGTTAGATAAGTACTACAACATAGCAGGGGGCCCTACGTCTTTCAAATACAGTTCTACTGAGGCGGCACCCAATTAAAGAAGTGAGGAATTGTTTAGTTATTGCTTCACTTTCTCTGACCTAAGCTAAATGTAAAGAAAGTTCTGCATCATCCCCTCCTTCCTGCTCAGCATTGTTTAGCTGTGAGCTGTTCCTGGAGGAGAAAATTCCTCTAAACAGCCTTACTGGCATTCCTCTGCTTTTTGTATATCACAAAGGCATGAAGGCTACTGGTTCCTCTTTATTCTACTGGTCTAACACTGACAGCAGCAGCAGAGGAAGACAGTATGGAGTTTACTATTAAGTATAGCAACATTTTGTAACAGCTTTGCAGTCTTATAATTTGCAAATAAACTGCACCTTGCACCTTTTTGACATAATAATGAAAATGTCTGTTATCTCATTACATTCAGAATGTGAATGTAACAGGTTTGCTACAGCATGAATTCTAAAACAAAAGTATACTATTGAACAAGATCAAGCTGTACTCGGGAACATTACATTTGCCCCCTCTGTATTCCCTCAGCATGTCTTAGTAGATTTTTGCTGATGTTGGGACAGGATGTCTGGGTGAAAAGATAATAAAAAATAAAACCTTTGCCCTTTGCTGCTGTTGTCATAATTTCTTGAGGTGGATGAACAAAAATGAAATTCTGATGGATTAAGACTAGTTCAAGGCCCTGTCGGCACAGCAGTCGCCCACAGAAAAACAGTGCTGTGTGTAAAAACATACCAATGATTTGGCTTATAAAGTGACACAAGTTAGGTGAGTCCACCTCAACCTCCACTACATTATATTTCAGTTAATTGTATAACTGCATTATTATTTAGTATTGGCACTGGCATTTCCTGTACTCTATACATGTAATGCTAACTACTCATTATATCTGCATGATTTTATTACCGAGAAAGCAGAAAAACCTGTAGGTTGCATCAGACAAAAGTCAAGAGTTGTCAAAACATTAGGGCTCATCCTCTTGATATTTAAATTTTACATGGTAATTTTCAATGGACTTAAGTGTAGTACATATTGACAGACCAGTTGGCAGAAATAACCATTCTAAAGCTCCTCTAAAGCCCTCTTATGATAAAGAGCATTTTTTGCAACACTGAGAGGAGGAGAGCACTCCAAGCAGCTAAGTGATTTTTGTCCCATGGTGCATATAAACATACTGAGCAGAACTACATTTTCTTAAGTTTTCATGGATGTTGACTTTCACTGATTCTTGTTGACTTTCTTTTTGACTATCACTGTTTTTCTACTTATGTCGAACACATAAAGTGTTAAGTAAAACACGCAGGTGAATGCATGAACCTGTGTTATGCTGCACTCCTGGCAAATAAGACCTTGTCTGTGAAATTTCTTTGATATCTCCTAAACCTCAAGTAAGACGCTGCCTGACTCTGGAGCTCTTGTGACTCATCTCAAAGATTCAAGCTCTTTCAGGATGATTTGTGACTTGTTGAATATGACTTATGCATTAGCATTATGGTGAACAAAGAACATCCTTTGTTTTTTGGCATGGCAAAAAGTACTCTTCTGCCATTGTTTTTAAGAACATCTTTACAAAACAGTTCGTACTGAATATTTACGCATTTCTTATTTTTCCAAATTATCATATTTAATCTCTTGTGCTATAAATAGATTAAATTTTAACTTGTGCTGGATAAGTCTTTTATGTCATTTTTTCGCTAATTTTAAGAAAGCTGGCTAAATAGAAAGAAATGACTGAAAGAAATATCCATTTGCAGTGTAAGACCTGCTGTGCTTGGTGAATGTGTGAGAGGTTTATTGTAAAGTGATATTTCTGTATCTTTTCTCAACGTTAGTTTCTTGTTTGTGTAATAAAAGTTTTCTTTGTACAAATTGGTATCGTTTGTATAGTATTTAGCTTTCTGCCAATGCCCCATCAATGCTCATTGCATTAACAGCGAGTAAGCACATCCTCCACTTCAAAGTCCACACTCCATCACCGCACTGTTGTGTTCCATCAGATTGGCAATTCATTGTGGTTCAAAGAAGAACCATTGGTTTTATCCCATCCCAAGTCATTTTTTGTTACCTATCAAAGTGAATGTCGGGTCCGGCCCATGGGAGGGGCGACATGACATTTCCACGGCAGCTTCTAAACAGGTCAGCCAAGGGAACCATGGAGTCAAAAGCGGTGGGAGGGGGACACTTTCAACCAAAACCGTGTAACTGAATCTAAACCAGTGGTTAAACCCATTCAGCAGCACAGGAATGGGGAGAGCCCTAACAATACAATACCATTCATAGTCTAACAGCCCCAGTGGAATGACCAGGGAGGGGTTTTAATCAGGCAGAAAGGCTCTCAGCCAGCCAGCCAGCCAGCCAGCCAGCCAGCCAGCCAGCCAG
>JAQNCA010000004.1:635438-647321 GCA_029783725.1 Acanthurus tractus
TCTGAGCTTTTTTAACCAGGGCAGAGATATGTGAAGTCCATGACAGGTTCTCTGTTATGTTGATTCCCAGGAACTTATATAGTATATAGTATTATATGCAAATGCAGAAGTTTGCACTTCAGCCTGGCCACTCTAAGACAACAATCAGGAATAAACACTTAGATCTGATTCACTAAACTGTACACAAATAAAACAGCAGTAAATTTGTCCTAAGTGCTTAATCCAGAAAGTTCTATTTAAGTATCTTGGATAGGTTCAGGGGTTTTCTATGTTTGCATAGCAAAAACCTTTGAGATAAGAAAGAGACTAAATTGCAATGTCCATACACTTCTTATATACTCTGCCTCCACAAACAGCACTAAAACCATGTTTTTTCTTTTTTAAAATGTAATTTTAGTAGGGCTACAAGTTCTTCTGTTCTCTTCTTACTCCAGTCAAACAACTAAGTCCCAGTCCATGCACCATATACTGGACAGGCAAAGATTTACTTCTCATATCAATGTTTTGGGTAGGTTAATGCTGAATGAAAATTGTTGATCTAAATTCTTTACATTTTGTTTTAAAATGTCATCTCCAATTGCTATTCATTATTTTACATCACTATAGTATTATATGTTTCTTTTGTAATCAATCTAATCAAAAAAAACAACAAAGCTGAGGTTTTATTCGTGGTGGCATATCATCCACACAGTCCTCTAGCAAGAGACGAGGGTCAGGTTAGGACACTTGCATGGTGAAGTGGCCTCTTTAAGTCTTTCAGCAACGCCTTTGTGTGTTTTAGAATGGGGGATGTGAGGACAAATAATGACTCTGCACAGGTGTTAGAAAGTAGCTCAAATTACTAAATATTTTGCAAAGACAAAGTAAGCAATCAGAAATGTTGATAAGTTTATTACATTATATAGAGATTTATGTCTTTATCCTTTTCTAAACAGTGAGGTTAAGCTGATCAGGGTAACTCTGCATAAGTGCTCCTCGAGAGGGCAAGATGGTAGCATTCACCAGCAAAGGAGCTGGCAGCATATGTAATCGTCACAGCAGTCTCTCATCATCCTTTTTGCCTTATTTCCTCTTCAATCCTCACTGGCATCCATAAAGTGGTTGCTGGTCTTTCTGAAATTCTTGCAAAGATAACAAACCCAAAAGTACAAAATAAAATTGTGGTTTATTAATTGATAAGAAAAAAACATCAATATACAAAACAAAGTTCTATACACATTGGCAGAGCACTCTACTGTACTCAACCAGTAATACACCTTTCAACGGCATAGATGCCTTTCCCTGCTAAAAGTAAATGCATAATTGGCTGATCAGGACGTGGCTATCCAATTGCATCCCACGATCTCAGGGGTTGAAACCTCTGCCTGCCGTCTCGTAACCCTGCCACATGTCACAACACGTCATCAGACAAGTGTTATGATCTGACTAGGCACTGTAGCCCTCTCACTTCCTTACAGCCACAGAAAGCAGAGAAGTAAAGAGGCTAGTCCCACCTATTATAGCTTGCCTACAGGCTAGAGACTAGTTGCATGGTATAAAGGATGAAAAAGGGCCTGAAAGTTTAAAAAAAGTCTGGAAGGGGGAAAAAGTAAGTAAACACAGTAGCTGAAGTAGTAGTAAAAATGGCATTTTCATGTCAGTCCGTTACTTTATACTCAGGGTAAGCATTTACCTGTTGCTCCATAAGGTCCAGCTCATTGACTCCAGCACTCCAGCACTGTTGCAGCATTTTCCTGGGTTTGATTTCCAGCCCACTGACAGTGATGACATTCATCCATGTGCACAGTTTTCAAGAAAGATGTGTTTTTCCTTCTCTGACTTTTGTAGCATCAAGTCAAGTGTTCTGGGCAAATTCTGCATCTAGTAATGCCATCCACCACACACCATGTTTGTATACACTGATTAATGGTCAGTAAGTATATAATCAACAATTATGAATCAAACAGACAAGGTTCAAAAATTCCTTTAAAGTGACCTTGAAAAAATTCAAATGCTGGAATAATATTCAGTGTGAAGTTCAGATGCAGGAAGAAAATTGTGCTTTAAGTTGAGGAACTAAATGAATAAGAAGTTCACAGTGGAGGATTGACTTTACGTTTTTGATGCATCTTAACAATAGTAAATGAATAGAATAGGTTCAGAAATATTTAACAAGGAGTTTCATATTAAAAGGACATTAACTTTGATACATAGCCACGTTAGTTGACTGACTCAGACTGCTGAAACCTCATATTAGCTTTAGATACATCTTTGAATGTTGTTGCACTTAATGGAGAGTTTTTCTCCGTCACTCATATGAAATGAACATTCAGAAGGAATCTTTTAATGATCAGTGTGACTAGTGCGAGTAGTTATGTCATAATCAGTACTAAGAAAGGAATTAATTTCATACTTTCACACTCGAATGTAATGCAAAAAGGGGTTAAAAAACTGTGTTGTAGCTGTGGTATCGTCTATGCATGCATTTATGTATGTACACACATGCATACACATGTACACAAATAAACAGGCACACTTTCATAGAAATAAACTCTTCCGTGTAGTATGAAAAGTGCAACACCCCCAAAGTAGAATACACAAGGACAGCACAGTCATAATTACATCACAAAGCAAACCAAACCAAAAGGTCAGATGCCCTAACCCTGAAAGAAAATGGTGAGCTGCTGTCTTGTTCCTGTCCTTTTCAGTCTATCCTAAAAAAGTTTAATTTTTACCCTAATTTTGTAATATTTCTATTTTAAAAATGTAAACTAAAAGAAATAAAATTGACAACATTAAAAATACATAAATAAATAAACAAGTAGCACAGGCAGACCAGGGCAGAATGCCAGTGTAGGTCTACTTTTAACTCCTTATCAGTATTTGCTGTTGGCTTGCCAGGAACCTACAAGACCACATCATAAAGGTTCAAAGCTACGACTCAACTTCACCCCATTCACCATGTGTTTCAGCCATGTCAGTGTGCAAGCATGTCAATCATTAACTGAGTCTGTGTTGACTCAGAACAGACTGATAGCATCCAATAAAGCCATTTAGTGCTCCTCCGCTAGTAGTCTGTGGGTTTACAGTAGTACACTGCCTCAAAACTATTGGCATCTTTTGTATTTGTTGGATGGTTGTACAAATATATTTGTACAACATTTTGTTCTAATATGCCGTTCAGTCAGGAACTGTTTGCTCCCATTATTTAGCAGACGGGGCACTTGATCCGCAAGGACAGACTATATAGTGATGATGAAAGCACTTTTTTGTTTTGAGTATGTCAAGAGCATGACCCTATGTAAATGCAGTCGCCTTTACCAACCAACTGCACATTTATCTCAATTTTGTTTTTTTTTTAGAATATTTTTATGAAATACAATAGTGCAGCCAACATGAGGTCATGTCAAAGTCATACATTAGGCAAGCCAAGGCGAGGAAGGATAAAATCTTAAGATCTTCACATAACATCTGTTATGTACAAACTTAGTGCAACAAAGTAGCATGCATGCAGTAGGTGCAAGCACCAGCTGGTGTAAGTAAGTGAGTTTCATGTTTGATCATCATCAGCCCCTGAGTGATATGGGGGTTTTTTTAACCATTGGTACATACACATTTGTGATTTCACCATTCATGCAAAGTCGAGTCTGAGGCTACCGGAGACTGAAATCAATGTTGAGGAACACCAAGAAGCCACAGGGAGCCACTCAAGCCAGTATTTTAAGTGGGTAGATGTGACTGCTATGTTTCAGGCAATACTTGTGGGTATCCAACATGGTTTGCGGCATGAGCACATTTTTCTATTGTCTTTTCTCCCTACTGCTTTTTGTTTCAAAGGCCCAACTTTTTTTCAAGTCTTTGTTGCGGTACTTTCTCTATCTACAATCCAACTAAGCTCCAGGGACTCAAGTGCAAACCCTATGACTGCATCGTCTGTATTGCACCTGAAACATAGAAAGTACAACATGAACAGCCTGTTGGTTATTGACAGCCAAGACTGGCCAAACATCAAACATCAGTGAATTGCCTCAATACTGACATGAGTGGCTGAGCAAGACACTCCACCTTTATTTTAAGGTAAAAGGGATTTTAGACACAAAGGAGGTTCTTAGGGACTGTTCACTGTCTTACTTTAGAAATAATTCCTTTGTATGTGTGTATATGTTTTTTCAAGTTCCATTTTCCTGGTCACTTTGTCCTGACAGCATCCGAACAGCATCCGAACAGGATCTGACACCCAACCCAATGAGTTGAAAATTGTTCCTTAAATTAGTGACAATAGTATAAAAAAGCGTTTTGCAGGTGGCTCCTTGCCTTCCTTTTTACTCCATAGCTTCTGAAGTTAACACAGACACACTGAGACGGTAGTGTGAAGTTTATACTCCTCAGGTCCGTTGATGATCACTGCATGGAAATGCAGGCGATGGCAATATCAAGATTTAATCCACTATAATCTATAATAATAATATGCTTTAATTGGAACTAGAGCAGTGCCTGTACAAAATCTTTCTTTCTTTGTTTTCTTTTCCAGCTAACCCCCCATTTACTGTAATTGCTTATTCTTTGCAGCGACCTGGGGGGCTGGTACCAATCCAAGCTGACAGTGGGTGAGGGCGGGTACACTCTGGATAAGTCACCAGTTCATCACAGGGCCAACAACAAACAGCAAGTCACACCCACAATTACACCCATGGGCAATTTAAAGTAATCAAATGAACCTAACTTTTAGCCTTTTACTGTGGGAGGAAGCCAGATGACATTTTACTCCACACAGAGGTCAGGTTTTCATCCAGAACACTCTTGCTGTTAGCTGACAGTGTTAACATCTACGAAACTGTGTCACCCTGAATCTTTTACTACTCAATTTAGTATGAATTATTTAATTTATTGAAAGTACATATTGAAGTTATAAGGTTATTGAAACAATTAATTATTGAAACAAACTGTATAAACAGTCTATCAGTCAGTCATGTAAGATATCACATAGGGCTCTATTTTCGTAGACCAGGCGCAGGCGCGGCGCTCCTGCCCTGCACCCCGCCTGCACCACGCCAACTGGGTGTGGCCAGTGTATTTTGCAATTTCGTGCATGGCGTAGTCCGGCGCAGCGCGACGCACCCACGCCTCCATCCCCCCCACCGGCACAAGTGGCAAAGAGGGAGGAGAGAAGGTGTGAGTGGGTTTAACACAGCAGAGTGTAATCTTCACCAATCAAAAAAACACCTTTCCTTGCCTTTAAATGCGCTGCGGGCGAGGCGCAGTGCCAATTTCACCTCGCCACCACCATGGAGGAAAAAAGCAGCAGCTCCAGGCGGCCAAACTTTTCCCAGGAGGAAACTGATGGTCCGGGGGGTCCAAGCTCGTAGTACCAGAATATACGATAATGTGAACAGATCTCCACGGGCTGATGATGCAAAAGGAGGAAGTTACTAATATTGTCAATAAAGTTTGCCCAGATATCCTGAGAACAGCTGCCCAATGTAAAAAACGTCTCTCCCTGCTGATGCGGCACATGCAGTTCGGCCTCTCTCCGTCTTGAGTCCTGTAATGTCTCCTCCTAAGGTCAAAGTGGCATCCACGACGTAAGGTTATGTTGTGTAACACGCAACATGCAGCAAAAAATGCACTGACACTCTGAGGGCTGTATGATCATTAACCACCCGTACGGTGGTACGAACATCTGAAACGCATTTGGGGAACTCCAAAAGTACGTTGATGACTGACCTGGCACTGCTGAAAACACGGCTGCCTTCTTGTTGTTGGTGTGATGTATGTTGTTATCAACCACGTTTTAAGTGGATACCCATTGTCACCTAGCAGCCACCCATCCAGAGGTGTGCAACCCTGAAAGACTGTAGGGATGACAGAATTCACCAGGATGAATGAGTCATGAGCAGACCCAGGGAAATTAGCATACACATGTGTCACCAGGCAATTTGAGTCACAGATCGCCTGGATATTAATGGAGTGTACTCCCTTATGGTTCACATAAGTGATGACTTGGGTATCTGATTTGCGCATCTGCACATGTGTGCAGTCGATGGTTCCCAGTACCCTGGGAATCCACATTTTGATAAGAAAAATTATGTGCTCATTTGCATATTGGATTAGACTGGAAGACACTGCATGTATGGCCGAACTGACTGATCCCGGCCACCGTGGCGTGCTGGAAAGACCCGGTGGCAAAGATGGTCAGAGTCGCTGTCACTTTTACAGCAACTGGGATCAGAGGCCACGATATGTGTCACCGTGTGGACCACCTCGTGGGACGGATGTAATCTGTTCCTGTGTCATGAATAGGAGTACAAAATTAAGTGAGAATAACATTGAACATGGCAGCAGGTTAATCCAGGCATCATGCCTGTGATCCACCTGCATTCCTGCTCTGTCATTGCAAATAGGAGAACCTTTGGTCACACAGGTCACAGGTAAATCCTTAAGACACCGACTGACTTACATTTTTTCAGCGAATTACATTGATTCTCTCTCTTTTTCTTTTCTTTAATTTCATTAGATATGAGAAGCCAAATATATACTCCATATCGGATGCCGTGGCTGTTTGTGGTTGGCTGAGAGATGTGAACTCATTAGTTTGCATCACACTTCCAGCTGCCGTCAGGTTGAATTTCCATTACGCGCAACAAACGTCTTTGATCTGACATCAGATGTGATGGGACAATTAATATTGATACAAATGTATCTGCTGGTTCAGATGGTTACATTAAATAGTGGTTGATGTGATTGTTTATTGCATTGAAATGTGCCTGACACTCTGGAAACCTGCCCGTGAGGTTTCGGCGATGTGTGCGCACTGCGCGCCTGTCAGCCAAATTACCACTACACTGGGCATGCTACGCCTGCGCCGAGAATAGACCAGGTTGGAGCTGGCGAGCTTTCAGTGCACCTTCTGCGCAGTATTTTGGCACGAAATTGTCACGGCGCCAAGCTGAATCTGTGGACACCTCCCCCTGGTGCACCGCCACGCCCATCTCGGCGCACCCCAGTTTACCAAATTGCAAAATTGCCTGCGCACGGTGGTGCAGCGGACGAAATTAGAGCCCTATGTGTATTAAGACAAAGGGTGCATTCCAAGCTGAAGTTGAGGGGTATGAAACTGTTGGAAATGTTGGATCAAACACTTCAGACACTTTCAACACCATTAGAGTTTGACCCATGCTAGAGACTACAGATCAGTAGCTACCAGTAATTTGCAGTATGAACACATACACAGAGTTAATACTTTCTACCCAAAGACAACAGCTTCAAGAATACAGCATGGGGATTGGTTTAAAAAACTACTATATGCATTATGTTAAAGAATCAGTTCCAGTCCATTTAAACAAAGGAAACTTACATAAAATATAGGGTAACGTGTTACTGAAGAAGTACCGGCAAGAAACTTTCTGATCTCTTCAGATGAATTTTGCCTAAAAGGTATAGACAAACAGCAGAGGGGGTACTGACTGTCCCTGGCGTTAATAACTAATCAATCAATGACAGATATGATGTATATTAGTGTTATTAGCATTTCCACTGGGGCCCTTGAGGTGGCTGGCCAAGTTACATAAGCAAGGTGAATGGCAGTCAAACATTTGTGCTAGATAATAAAGCCCTTGAAAGCTGTGAATCCACCTGTATGCTGTTTGTCTTCTCTCAGAGAGCTCCCACACATTGTCCAACAGTGGTCAAATATACAAGTGTTGTCAAACACTGCAGGTTGTTTGCAGTCTCCACTGAGGGCACACCTCTCTGTCTTTATATATTGATGCAGTTGTGGGTAGAGTACTGAAAATCCACACTCAAGTAAAAGTTTAAATAAACATTTTAGAAAGCCATTTTAGTAATAAGTTACTCAAATTAATATTAATTCCTGATTTTTTTTTAACCCAGCGGACCACTATAGCTAGAAAATAAGTTATTGTCATTTCTATAACACTGAAATTTATATATATTATATTAAAAAATGTTTGTGTATATATATATATATATATATATATATATATATACACAGTGCTTAAAAAATGCATTAGGCCACCTGTCCCTATTTGTCTCAGACACCATCCAGCACTATGAAGTGCTTTAATGCGGACTCTTTCATTTTCAGTGAGCTCTTGACGTTTAACCATTTTGAACAGGAATGAGGAATTTCAAACTGCATTCAGCCTGTTATACCCAAATTTGAGCCGACTCACTGGGCTTCTCTGAGAAGTCAGAAATTAATCAAGCATAACATCCAACCACTAAAACTAATTTGTCTGTTCAGGAATGCAAGTAAATAACTTTAATTTGACGTATTAATCAAGAAATAATAATCTGCTTTATTGTTATTTTCAGTTTTTTTGTAAATCAGTAAATTTGAAAATTCATGGATAGCAATAATTATATTTAAGCATTAAAAATATCATTTCGGTTAAATGTCAGAATACTGTGGACAGATGTTCCAAAGCATGCATCCAGCAGGGTCATGAGTTAGGGCTGCAGACTGGCAGAGATAATCGCTCTTTCTGTGGCATTTTAAACATCGGGCGTGGTACACATGTCAATGCATACTCAAGACAGTGGTTGTGAGTGGCATTCTGACATCCTCTTAATATCATACACGCACAAAGACACATGATCTGTCTTTCAGCTTTTCTTTGAATATGCAAAACAAAAGCCAAGGCTTTCCAGCTGTGTAGCAAATATGAGTTCCATTCTGAGACACAGCAACAGAACAACTTTCTGGCTTCTAGTCTGTCCAATGAATAATAAAAAGCTTTCTCTCTCTCTCCCTGATTCTCCGTCTCCCTCTCCCTCTTCTTCTTCTCTCTGTCTCTCTCTCTCTCTCTCTGTCTCTCTCTGTCTCTCTCTCTGTCTCCACCCCTCTTCTCCTTTGAAAAGAGCACAGTACATTAGATACAAAGAGTATTATTCAGGGGGGTCTGTTTGTTGAGGTAGATAATGTGCCTCATACTGGTGCTTGATGTCATTTGGGTCAGCGCTTTGTAGAGGGCCAACATTGGCAGCTGGGTATGTCCTCCCACACACACTCAGTCATACTGTGTGTTTGTGTATGTGTTTGTATTCAGTTTTTGCTCAGAGAGATAAGGGGACTCCTGTAAAGTGAGGTGAGGTTCCTTTAAAGGTTTTTTTTTATATTGGATATTTATTCTTGTGTATTGAAACTGGAATTTCAGTGGTGACAGGAATGAAAACTGTTTCATACACACCTGGAAATTAAGTGCTAATTAGAACAAAATAGGGGTTCTTTGGCTTTTTCACACCTATTAGGTTTGTGCACCTACTTTTGAAAAACATATATCAACTGATCCTGTTGATCACTTCCATTAAGTATCTCTGTATGTCAAGACAGAAGGCCAGAGAGAACAATACCAGGAACCCTGAGACTCACTCACCTAAACTGAAAGAAGTTTTTATTCATGTTTTTTCTAATAGCACTGTTGTTTTTCTAGAGATATCAAAGTAATCACTATTTAAACATTACACATGTTTATACCTTCTTTACCTACACCAAAAATGATATGAGTGCTATTCAACATCTTCAATAATATCTAACTACTCAGATGAATAGTTTGTATTGTGGCTTATGCTGGTAGTTTTCATTATAGTGCTGATTTATAGTTACTTTATATTTCTTGGTACCAGCCGTATTTTAGTTCTGTGTTTTGAAATCCAGTCCCTTACCTAGAATGTTGCAGGGCTGACATCATTGCCTCTTTGTAACTAGTCAAAGTAACTTTAAATCGCTAATGTCTGTACAGATTTATTAAATTAGAGGCAATGATATAATCATATGGACTAACAAAACCGAACAACAATAAAAATTAGAAAAATTAAAAAATGCAGTTTTAAACATAAAGAAATATTTAATTATTTGAAGATGATAATCTTTTAAAACAAAAGGGAAGAATTTTTGAGGAGTCCTTTTCTACCTGCATTAGTTCTTTGGATGAAAATGTGTGTATTCTGGTATTAACGCGTGTCCTGGGTAATCTGATCTCAACCTTTTAGTCCAGGCACATGGAGTAATGGCATTCATGGGTTCTCATAATCAGATCACCCAGGATGCATATCAGTACATCTTTCCTGAACTGTGTCCGGCCTCGTGGTCTTAAAAAAAACAGCTCTGTTACTTAAACATTTATCCACCCTCAAAGACTTTTTTTAAGGTATGTTTTCAGTTGTCAACACTGTCTCATCTAATTGAAAGGCAAAAACAGAAAGAAAAAAATGCATCTTTAAATTGAAATTACAGGTGCAGTAAAGCAGGTCATGCATGATACTCTAATTTCTCTTGGTTATACCAAACATACATGATTTATGTAGATTGCACTTAGAAATTGTACGCAGCATGCTGTTTGTTACTAAGGTGATTACTTAATTACTGCAATTTAGTGATAAGTTAGGATGGCTGCTGACGTAGAACCCTACTCCTCATTCTGATAGGCTATCAGTCCCACTGGACCGACAGAGAAACAGCAACCAACCTTATTTTTCCAAAAATACAGGCACCAAGTTAATTATTCTCACTACCAAAATCATACATGTTATTTGTTTCACACAAAACCAACAGAAAATGGAAACAAGTGTGCAAAAATGCTGCTGTGCATTGACAGTGTCGTATCACACCCACAACTCTCTAGCATCTCTCATAGATTAGACAAACATGGGGATGGCGGGGGTGTGTGTGTATCTCAGTAGACACCTGAAAACGTCTGCACACTGACCCATGGCAATCTCCTGGAAGCTAGAGCTTAGGGTTGAGCATTTATTTATGATGGTCAAGGCAAGGATTAGGGGCTAAGAAATGAATTATATCAAAGGAGTGTCCCCACAAGAATAGCGATAGAATTGTGTGTTTTTGATTTTTTTGTGCAACATCCTGTACTTTCACCTCTCTTCATCCTTCAAATCACTCTATGTCCCTTGCTTCAGTTTATTAACTCTGAAAGACATCAGCAGTGTTTTGTCTGCAGAAATAATATTTGAGTATAAAAAAAAATCTTACTTTCTTCCAAAATTGAAAGAAAGCTTTTCTGCCTCTACTGGAAGGAGTCCAAAAATCTTCTCAATACAGCAGAGACAACAAAGACCTCCATAACACCCACTTTCATTCAGGTTGGCAAAACGACACAGTGAAACCCAAAGAAAAGAAACTAAAAAGGTGGGGAGGAACAATCAATTCAGTGAGTGTCAGAAGTCACGCTTCATGAGGCTGAGTGTGTGAATGCTAACTGCATGCAGTCAGAGCCATGACAGAGCGTCATAAACAGCCCCAACAAAAGGGATAATGTAACAATCACTCATGGATTAGTGCCTAGCATCTGGGCCTCGGTTTGTGTGTATGCATGTGTATGTGTGTGTGTGTATCTGCATGGGTTTTGTGTATGTCTGTGCTGCTGTGTTATCGAGTACGCTCTGCTTTAGCTGGCCGGTTGTATTTGCTGTCCATGTGGCGGTGTCTTGCTGGCTGACTGGCCTTTGTTAATTGCTGGCCTTCTTAATCTGTGTGGGCACTGAGGCATTCACCTTGGCATTAACAGATGACCACTCTTATCTGACTGTGTTTCCAGCAGGCATGTTTGTACTGCAGGTTCAGTATAGGTCTACTGCCACTAGAGGAGCACACTTACAAGTGGGAGTAGTAACGGTATTGCTGTACTGAAATGCAACCTTTGAAGAATCTTTTAAGGTAGAACCTAATGGCTTTAGTAAAGGTTCATAAATCATTCATTGATACTTTCTAGCACTGTAAAAAGCATTTAATAATTTTTGAGATACTAGAGTATAGAGAAACTCCTTTTGGCTTTTGTCAATTTTCCTCCTTTGCTTATTTTTTTTATTCTTTAGCTGATTTGTTGCATGGCTACCAATGCAGAGTTGAACGAATCCAGGGGTTTAGGT
>JAQNCA010000004.1:660075-673956 GCA_029783725.1 Acanthurus tractus
AATAATAATAATAATAATAATAATAATAACAATAATAATAATAATAATAATAATAATAATAATAATAATAATAATAACAAACATACATTAAATTGCTAGTTTGATTAGATTACAATTTTAAAAAGTGGTAACAAATTAAATCATGAAGCCTGATGCTGGTGTAAATACTGGAAGCAGGAAGGAAGTGAAAGTGTTTCAACCAATTGTCTGATCACAATGTGAAAATACATTTCTGAATATTAATAAGGTTGTCTGTGCAGACTGCTGCCTCTCTGCTCTCTGGGCTTTTTATGAATGATTTTGTTGATGCTTTTTTTATGTGTGTGTTTGTGTGTGTGCGTGTGTGTGTGTGTGCGATTGGCAGTGTGTGTGTTTGGACTGATGCATACTGCAGTGGCCAGTGACAGCCATGGTGATAGGGGGATGAGGGGAGGTGAGAGTTGTGGGGGAACCAGAGAAGCAGCATATCTGTGGGAGGGGAAAAGAAATAAGGAGGAATGACATAAAGGGAGGAGGCTCGACAAGAGAAAATAAATTCTCCTATCGGTGAATAAGCGTGATCTCTGCTTTCACTCTGACTCATCCCCCTCTCTCCTTCCATTCTCACATTGGTGCATTCTGCCTGTGTGCATCAATAAGCACTGACACACTCACACTCAGACACGTTTAGAGAGGCAGCTCCGCCTCCTCTGCAGTGTAGCGACAGCTAGTAAAGGCAGCAATGGAGGAGCCAGCCGTGCAGCAGGAAAAAATAGAGGGATCATGGGAAGGAGCGCATGAAGGAGGGAAAAGAGACTGGAAGAATGAGTGCTCTCTCTCCTCCATCCTTAAACACTCCTGTCTTTTTTGCTGGTCATCTCCCAGGGACACTGACGTCGTGGAAATGGATGAGAGGACCCTCGCCAAGGCAGCCGAGATCAGAGTAAGAAGACCACAGCATCTAGCTCTGGTGTGTGTGTGTGTGTGTGTTTGTGTGTGCATGTTGGACTTTTACACTTGTGTCTGTGTGTTTTGTGTTGTCTTATTTTTTGGTTTGATAATATAAACGACGTGGACAGGAAATTAATTTTATGTATTTGTTTGCATGAGAAGTGTTTCCAGGTTCATAGAGACTGCATTTCCCATGATGCTTTTATGTGATGTCATGATGCTGTAACACTGGTCTCAGACTGAATGAAGCTGTAGCTACATGTGCTCAGTGCTAGTCTGGTCTGGTTCAGTGTTTAGGTGATGTCTTGCAGGCGGGCCAAAATACAAGCGCAGAATGATCATAGCACAGAGAAAACCTAATGAAGATGATTACAAGCCAAATCATCTGCAACTGACAAGGACTTGGTCCTAGTTTCTCTCTGTTTAAATTTTCTGTATTGAAATTTGTCATTCTGAAAGCCAGAACCTGGATATTGTTGGTGTTTTTGCTTCAACAACCCCTGAAGGAGATGCCCAGATGGAGCACTTATCACAGTGGCCTTGGTTGTGGTTCGGTGTGCGACGTATACTGCATGTCATCCCAATTCTCTCTCTCTCTCCTGCTTCTACCCTAAATGGACATGCTGTGTATGATACAGCACTGATGTCTCTGCTGTGTTATAATAATAATAATAATAATAATAATAATAAAAACAACAGCAATATGTTATTATTATTATTATCATTATTATTATGTGTTAATGTTAATATTTCAGCAAAGCTGTAATGATTATTTGTGAAGTGTACACAATTAGATTTTTTAGATTTTTTTTAGCAGTGTTAATATAATGAGTGAGTTGATAAAAAGCAAATATTAAAAAAGCGAAGCGTTAAAGCCTCACTATGTAGAAATTCTTTTCTGTGTGATTTAGACTCCTGCAACATTACATGTATTTTTCCTCATGTGTCAGAGTTTGAACAAGCCCATCACACAGCTCGGAGCAGCTGCAGTATTTTGGTGGAAACACAGCTCAGCACGCCAAGCTAACACAACCTGAACTAGAGAGACACCTGGTTATAACATGCTACAAGCTAAACCTCTGTAAAACAAGCGGATTCGGCTTCAAAAACCTAGCGTGAGGACATCATTTCTGACAGCCAAACATCCAGCAAGAGCCACAACACATGAAACATCAGCACCTACTTACTGTCCATCAGCAGTAAGACCAGTTCTGTGTCTGTCTGTAGCCTTTTCTTTAGCACAGCTGTTGCCATCAACCACAAGCCAGTCTGAGAAAACTCCTGCCAGCCAGGCGGCAGGAGAAAGGCAACACTGCTGCATAACACAGCCGAGCTTCATACACAGCAGGAACCCTTGATGCCCTCAGAAACCTCAGTTGTAGGACATCAGAGGGAAAACCAGCAGGGCATTTCTACAAAATATATGACCTGTTTTTACCATGACTGTTTTGTGAGACGTACTAACTTGCATGGTAAAGTTGCACCCGTCTCCGGCGGCTGAGGTAGAGAGCCCAGTCAGCCTGTGAACCCTAACATTATAATCGCTCTGATGCTATTATTTTAAGGTGGAAAAGTTACATATTGTTGCTTTAAGTAAATTCAGAAATCTACACCTCGTTGCTGTAGTGCAGCCTTTAAAACCAGGAATGTAAAGATATATGAAATATCATGACATGCAATATCCAAAATCGAAGACGATATCCAAGTTTTACTCAAGATATGGTCTTAATATCAGTATATTAACTGGCTCTATACTGATTTTTATTTTTTTTATTTTTTTTACAAATCTCATATATTACCACAAACTGAATGACACACAGCCAGCCTGAGGCAGGAAGTATACCAGCATACAGGACACTCATTGGTTAAAATGATAGTGAAGCTCCAATAAGCTGCAGTTTCGGTTCAGTGCTGTAGTTCACAGTTTCCAAGGCAAGTCCCTCTGGCATCTCAGTCAGTCCTGTTTCAGTGTCAGTTCCAGTTGCATCACTAACAGGATCATGTACCAATTGTTTCAAAATATATAATTACACTTGAAAGGATTTGTGACGAGCTTGCAGGCACATGAGACAGAAATATGTAATGTTGTCAAAAGGCCAGCTTTTGCACTCATTTCAGAACAAAAACTGGTCTCAGTATATAAGCTGAACTGGACTCAGCAGCTTCCCGAGGCTCATTTGTTCATCAGAAAAACAGACAAAACTGCTATCAGTTTGATCTGAGTTCTCATCAGCCTCTGGGTGAAACAGCAAACAAAAAGTCTCCTATTTTGCAGACTCAATCCTGAGCTGCTGTTGATGTTGAGTCAAACGTAGAACATGTGTTCAGTATTTGAGGAGATGATGATGTTATCCATTCTAACCATTTTTTTCAGTCATTTTTGTAACTTGATCTTGACCTATAAAGGATCATTTGGATTTTTACTGTGAAAAATGTTTTTTGCAGTGCCAACCTGCACATTTGTTTTTATCTTTTCACCAGTGAGTTAAATTCATTCTTAAATTCTTCACTTTGTGTGTGTGTTCATGTCGGTGTTGGTGTCTGTGCCTGTGTTTGGAATTGTAGGAACTTGAAAATGCAGTGGCAGTGGAAAACTTGGAGCTTCAGGAGCAGCAGTCCGATCGGAAGGAGCTTGAGGAGACTCTGGTGAAGTTAGAGAAACACAAGGAGAAGCTGGTTGAGCAAGTAAAGGCTGTCAGACAGCTGTGCTATGAAGAGAGCCAGCAGGTAATGACCGTCTGCTACTGTAAAGCCAGTTCTGTCTCACTGTCAGCTGCATGAGAAATACTCAAACTGACTAATACAATATGTATATAAATAAATGAAGGATCTTTTATCACTAAAGTGAATTTAAATTTAAAAATAATACCTTTGATACAATCAAAGATGTTAAGCTGATGTAATTTTACTTTGCTGAAGGCTTCCTGATTGGACAGTGCGTCAGAGATTTTTTGAAACAAATTCAGAATTTACAGATGGCTTTCAATAAGAATTCAACTACTAAAGGTTTCCTATGGCTGATGCCATTCTCGGAAGTTAAAGAACTTAAAAAAATGTATTTGTTACCCAGGAGCTCTGATCAAGGTATTTAAACTCACATCACTCACATTCAGACCTGAACAAATCTTTTTTTGCCACCTGTGTTATGGTAGTCACCACTTTGTGGCATTTTTGTGTGTCAGAAGAAAGTGAGCTTTCTTTTTACTTTTCAAATGAACCTAGTGACGTTTCTTTTCCACAAAAACACTCAAGCAGGTTTTTATCACATTAACCCCCTGCTTGATTTTTTTATGCAGTAGATCTTAATATGCAGAACACAGAAACACGGCTGGAACTTCATTCAGAAAAACATCAACAAAACTATAATCTTAAAAAGTTGATTTATTAGATGAGTTAGTTCAAGCACAGGGTAGCACATTATCTTTCTAACCACTTTGCCATGTTAAGTGGGTCTTTTTTTGCTTAGTTTATTGACATTTGACTTTAACCAATAAATAAAAACAACACTGCACTTGGTCTCTGTCCTCTTTTGCCAGATCCTGTCTCTGCAGGCAGATGAGGTGCAGAAGGAGAGCCAGGTGGAGGAGTATGAGAGGGAACTTGCCAGAGCCAGGTGGAGGCTGAGGAAGCTCAGAGAGGAGGTGAAGCAGGCCAAGAGGAAGGTGGAGGAGGCTGGAGAGAGGAACACTCCTCTGCAAGACTCCATCAGACAGTCTTATGAAGAGATTCTGCAGGTGGTGCAGGATGGGCTTGTTTGTGTATATGTGTTTGTATTGTATGCATGTGTATGTATCTGGAATAGAAACAGTAGTTATGCATTTAACAGGTTCTGTCAATACTGATCAACACACAACATTTTTAATTGCTCTGCATATTTAGAAAGTGTAATGTTTATTTTCAGAATTTTGTAAACTCTGTGTGTTTACAAGTGTTTTTTCTTTCAGTTTTTCTTTTTTGCTAAAGAGAAATCAGTCCAAATCTAACACTCTGTCCTCATGACTTTTTACTCTTCTCTTCCACCTAGGAGGAACAAACTCTGTATTCTTTGTCAGGAGGTGCAGTCACACCAGAAAGCCAATTAGAGGAGTCAGCATCTCCAGCAGACACCACTGAAGATGATCCACTTCCTATGAAGCCATGGGGGAGGAGTCAATCACTGCCGGCCTATGCTGACCTGATAATGGTAGCTAAGAATATTTAAGTTATTATACCGATGAAAAGTGTGATAATAAATATTTTGACATGAACATGTCCAAAATGACTTTATTTTAGTAATAAATCTCCGAACTCAAGCAAGAAAGACATTGTCTTTTGTCACCTCCAATGCAACATCAGTCAGATTCTAAAAAAGGCAGAGAGGACCAAATCTTGCATGGTCACATGCAGGAGGACGTATCCGAACAGCGATATTCTGATACGACCACAGCAATAAAACAGCATTATACTGTTGGTGTAAATGTATTTTTGTAATAAAAGGTATTTTTTATTTTGCCACTCTCTTTCTGTCTTTCTCTCTGTGTGTGAGTGACTTTCAGAGGGCCAGTGGCTCATCGTTCTGCAATTATTTAGCAGATACTAGAGAAGAAGCAGATGACAGTGGGACCAGTTCACCAAAGGTAGCTTTACAACCACAGAACACCTTTTGTCATGCACAACAGCAATTAGTCGTACATGTATGGTGTTGAGCAAATAGTAAAGTCTGTGGAAAAGAATATTTTGCTGGTTTGCAAATTGAAATCATCAAAGCTTTTGTAATTTTACAGTCAATTAATTCTGTAGTATAATTTATCATCCAGTTGTCTCTGTCAAATATCGCGTTACCTACCAACAAGCAGTTCATGTTATTTGAATTACATGTTGCCATGTTTGACAGATGGACAGATCTGACATGGAGGAGGACCCAGAGGAAGAGGAGGTTAATAATCAAGGGGAAAAAGAGACAGAAAAAGAAGAGCTGGCAACTAACACAAACCCTCTCAGCCAACTGGACTTCTACCAAGCTGACCCCTTTGCCAACTGTCAGAGTGACCGTATGTATCAGACTTGAAGCTTAAGCCACCAGCAGGCTGATTATACCTATATAGATTAACTTATTAACAGACACAACTGTAGATGAGTTTGAAATTTGAGTTTTCATCCATCTGTCATGGCACCGGTTACACTAGTAAAAATCATTTGTCTTAAGATGTAGAAGTTTTAATTACAACTAAGCTCTCTGGCTCTACCAGCTGCTACCAGGTCGTACATAATAAAAATACAGTTCTTCTGTCGCTTACCGTTTAGGGACAAACTGTAGTACCTATGAGCTATTTTTTAAACATGATTTAGGAATGATGACAGTGGCTCTTATAAAGATGTGTTTAGATATTAAATGCAAAAATTGAATTGAACTGAACCTTTTAGAACATTTAACACCCAAGATATCAATTTATCTTCATTAAACTAATCAAAATTTCAAACTCTTTTCTCTACATTCAAATACTGAGCTCTGTGCTTAATTTTATGTCTTCTACATTTTCAACTTTTGGGGTCTCTTGTTTTTAATGGTACAGGGAGATATTCATGCCTGGGGAATGTGTGATATGACATTGGAGTGAAGCAGCCTTGAATTTAAATTTGAACCAAATTTAAGACATTACTCCAGTTTTGTCCTAACACATCAGATGTCATTTACTGTAGCATTTTTAAATATCCTTTCTCACTTGATTTGTAGATGACCTCTTCAATGAAGACCTGTTTCCTAAAACTGACTCATCTGGTTAGTACAATTTGCCAAAGAAGACTGTCAATGCAGAGTTTTTATTTCATTGTGTCATTACTAGATTAAATACTTCCTCTACTAGATTACAGGCTTTCAATGATCTTACAGATAATGAATATCAAATTTAATTTGGATGATGGAGCATTATGTCTTACAACATCATGAAATTAATTGTCTATTTTCTTAAATAATCTGTTTGCCAGATGGATTTGCTTCAGACCCTTTCAAAGGAAGTGACCCTTTTGCAGCAGATACTTTGTTCCTGGAGGTGAACGCTGGCAGTGAAGACAGAGCAGGAAATGCTGGTGAGGAGGCGGACACCAGTCTGTCCTGTGCTGAAAACAAAGCCTCAACAGGAACTCAGTGCTTTGAGTCCGAATTCCCTGATGAAGACAGCGATATAGAGATCAGCTACAGCCGGGAGGACCTGGACGCTATTGCTATAGCCGACGATACTTGTGGATTTAAACCTATTCAGAGTTCATCTGAGGAGCTGGGGCCTGAGCCCATTCAGGGCTGGAGGTCTCAGGGTCAATATTCTGTAGAATCAGACCCTAACGGGTATGAGCTGGACCTTGGCACCGTCTCCCCTCCCTCTGACATAGAAGAACACAGTCTTGGATCTCTAGCGGGAGAGTTCAACACAGAGGCAACAGGAAGACCGGAACAAGGTAAATGATGCTCAAATGTGTTCACACTTTTCAGATCTTACACTGATTTGTACTGTTGATGTGTTCTTTTTTTTAAGTGTGTGGTCTGGTGTTGCAACTTGTATTTCAAGCTTTTCTACTTACCAAATTAGAAATTCCTGCGCACCACATTTGAAAACAAGTGAAAGAGAATGAAAGGGATGGAGGGAGAGAAGAGAGAGCAAAAAAATAAGAGAGAGAAAGACACTAAAGTTGCTTTACATAGGCTTTCTTTTACCCAGTCAAAAAGAAGTTAGTAGCTGTAAATATTTTCTAGAGAAACATAACTAAAACATTGCTTGTCTTAAACCACTCTGCTTTGATAAAATGCAAGAGTTGGGGCCCTATCTGACACTTGCGCCCAGTGCAAGCGCAGGGCGTGTGGCGCAGTGGTTTTAATTTATTCAGAGGAATGTCCAGGTCAACCTTCGCCGTCTTTTCCAGGAGCAGCAGAGGTATCCTGCTCTGCCCCGCCCAATGCGCCACTGGCGCACAGGGGACAGTCCTATCAGCTGTGTGCAATCAACTCATCAATTCGTAGGTGTTTCGTGGGTGTTTCTGTGGCCGAAAATGCATGAACCAATCAGAGAATCTTCTCTCATTTTCTTTAAAGACTGGTTGCGCTGTGTGCCAGTGATTAAATTTGTTACAATCAAATTCAGTTTAATAATTGACCAAAGAAGAACAGAACCATGAGAGTTTTTGGGAAATTCCTACAAGTGGTTGAAAAACTTTCAATTGTGTTCTCCAGTAAACATTCATGGCCATTTGTTATTCATATTCTTACCAAGCAGGAAGTGTTAAAAATCTCAGAGCCCACCAGGTTACTCAGTCCATTCGGACATTTCCTCCTGTCTAGTTCCTTCGTTCATCAGGAGGAGTCTTGGTCTTGGTCAATACAAGCAATGTTAACAGTCGAGGTGAAACATTTCCCACTTGTGCAGAGGCACCTTTGCCTGTTTCTGCCACCAACAGTGTGTGCTCATTTATTCATGATTATCAAAGTCTTTCTGTTAACTTTAAATGCAATTATTCTCATCTAGTGTAAAATAATGACATCTCTGCTGCTGAAACAGGTCTTTAGGATAGTTATGTGTAGAGATAACTTGATAAATTTCAGTTACTGCAGTAACTCCAGTTACTGAGATGTCTGTTTGTCTATTTACACTAATTGGAATTAGTGCTGCCCCATAAAAGTTGATGATTTAGTTCATCTGTTTTTAATGTGGAACGCTTTCTTCAATTAGTAACAACAATTTTAGTCCCATGATTTGTTTCATTTTGTAAACATAGATACTTAACCACCAGCTTCTTCTATTTTGCAATCAGTTTGGATTATTTTGTTTGTTATGATAGTGTTCTAAATTGTTCCCAAAAATCTTTCACCAAATGGCTTATACTACTTGCATTGAACACTTGCTGTCTTCTACCTCCTAGGTCTGAGTTCTGGTTCAGCTCAGGTGATCCCTATTCTTGATGAACAAGTCTTGTCAAAACCAGATTGGACAGGTGACAAGGATCAAACTTTGTCATGTGATACTACCTGCAGTCAGGGGGCAGAATGGGTTAGCAACATCGAGAAGGAACCTAGAAACCCTGCCACACCTCAAAACTCAATTGACTCTCAAAACATCTTTATACAATCCAGCTCAGATCAGAACAAAGAGCTGAGCTTTGAACTGAACTATGAACCAACCAATCAGTCTTCCTTTGATCCGTATGGTTTTAAACTCAGTCCAGAACATTCTAGTCATACCCTCTTAGACCCAGATGAAGCTGAACTGAGTCCAGAACCTGCTGATATTGATCTCACTTTTGACCCTGATCCCTCCTCTTCTCAACCAGACCAACTGGACTTTGAGCCGTATGGGTTTGACAGCAGCTCTTCACAGATAGCACGAGACTCTGACCCTTATGGCTTTAAGCTTAGTCCTGAGGAGGAGAATCAGGAGGTGCTAGACCTCTGTGGCCACGATAAACAAGAGGCAATGGAATTTTGCAACTATGAAAACAATGAACGACTACAACCCTCTAACTATAGCAACCAGGAAGTACTGGAACCTCATACCCATGAAAACCAAGAAGTGCTTGAACTTTGCAGCCACAATAACCAGGACATGCTGGATTTGTGCAACAATGTAAACCAAGAAGTGCTGAAACCTTCTAGTTTTTACAACAGGGAATTAGTCAGCAATGAAAACCAGGAACTCCTAGATTTCTGTAGTCATGAAAACCAGGAGGTGGTGGAACCCTATTGCAATAAACCAACGGAGGAACTACTTGAACCTTGTAATTATGACAACCAAGAAGTGCTGGAACCTTGTAGCCATGGCAATCAGGAATCACTGGATTTCTCCCATGCTGAAAATCAGGAAGCGCTGGAGTTAGATAACCATGGCAACCAAGAACTACTGGATTTCTTAAGCACAGAAAATCAGGAAGTGCTTGTTTCAGGTAGCCATGACAGCCAGGAACTCCTGGATCTGGGTAGCAATGAAGATCAGGATTCACAAGAGTTAGAAAGTCACGACAACCAGGAGGTGCTGGACTTGTTGCCTAAGGACATTCTATCTGAAACAAACAATAACCAATGCATTGTTGAACCTCAGCCCAATGTCAGCCCCACCAATAGCAGCTCAGACAGTGATGTGGCATCAGAGGACCTGTTGGGACTCGAGCTCAGTCACACCAGTATTTGCCCGACCAACAAAACAAACACCAATACTGCCGATAGCACTAATGTGGCTATAAGTAACATAGCTACTCACCAAGACTTTGCTACATCCAATGCTCCCAACACTCTCAGCTTGTTAGAAGGTGATCTGGGTTCAGTGTTTGAGGCTGGAGGATACATTGGATGTCCTGACGTAGCTGAGGACCTAGAGCCCCTTGACAGGAGGCAGGCAAACCCAGTAGCAGAGCCAGTACAACCATTCAAACCAGTTAGACCACCTCGGCCTTCATTAAGGGTAAGTTGGAAACTACTCACACACAACTAGATGGTAATTTTCTGAATACAGGTCTTCATAAAGGTTTTTCCCCTCTAAATGACCTAGGTCTAAATGCTTTTTTATGGTTCATTTGCCATACTAAATGAAAAAATGGCCCTAGTTGATATTGCTTGTCAATCATGGTTTGTAGCTGGTTTACCTTCAGACTGACAGGAATCCTTAAGATGACAGCCCCAGCCCCCTGCATGTCTCAAAGAGATGGTAATGTCAAGTGGCTGATACATCAAAATGGTTAACACTACAAAATATCCCGATGTGATGGGTTGATATGAGAGATGTGCTAATACCTTTTTTCCCCCCCAATACCAGTGCCAAATAGCTGACATATTGCTAGTTCTGTTCAATACATGAAATTGTTTCTTCTTTGCTGTTCTAAAACAAGAGTTGTCAATGGCAGCACAGTGCAACTTTTGGTGTGGCATTTATAACGGTGCAGAAGAATTGATTCCCAATGTGCAATGATAGCAAGCCCACACAGCTAACTGAGTCCTGTTTCTAATAAAATTTATGGTATCGGATTGGTACATAGACTCAAGTACTTGCCAATACCAATGCCAACATTTTTGGCTGTTATGGATGGCAAACAAATCAGTTGCATGACTTGAAACAGCCCTAGTTCATATATATCAGGTTAAGGCCTAATGACTGTAGGGATTTCCTACCTTTTCCCCTAACTTCATCAACAGGTTGACATAAATGGTTAAGAGCAGCGGTCCCCAACCACTGGGCCGCGGACCAGTACCTGTCCATTCGACATTTGGTTCTGGGCCAGACAGAAAAAAATATATATATATTTTGTTGATGATTAGAGTCTGAAAGATGTTTTATTTTGAAAAATAACTGGATTCTCTCCCAATTACATCCTTCTGTGCCTCTTGACACAGGTTAAGACAGGTCAAGATGCTCGCCTAAGTCACTGGTATATTACCTCAATTAAGCCCTCAAGCTAGCAAAAATTAGTAAAAAATGGAAAGCGTCTTTGGAAAGGGGAAAAGGCCCAATGTGGAGACAGGAGAAGAAGAGCCTACAACTTCCAAGAACAAGAAAGCTGCATTTAAAAGACAATATCAGGAGTCCAATTGTACTGACATTTTGCACACCAGCAAACCAGCAAACAAATCAGTTGCATGAATCAAAATTTTTTATTTCTAATGACATTTAATGACATTTATTATCATGCTGACTGTTGTTTTAGGCCAAGGAGAAGGCTCAGTCTCAGACTCAGGGCATCGACCTGAAGTGATTTCTTACCAACCAACACTCTCGTGGGGATAACCATGTCAGCAAAGTTCCCATGACGATAACGTCACCTCAACAGACAAAGAAGATGAGGAAAGAAGTAAGAGGACTGGCCTATGGAGACTAAGGGGGGTAGAATAGGAGTAAGTCTCAAGTACGGGGAGAGATCATTGTGCTGTTTTGTTTTTTGGCAATAATTATAGTTTCAGACCATTTAATGTTAGAGGATTTTGAAGGGCAAACAATTAAGTCAGAACGGAAAGAGTAAACAAGACAAAAAACTACTTGGTGTCATGGGATCAGCTGACTCCACAAAATATAATGATAATTACCAAGGGAATCTGATTGGTCAATGTCTTCAGACTGTAAGTTTCAGAGGTCTGATTTAGAAACAATGTCATGAAAATGAACTGGCGTGATAAAGGGTGTTTTATGTAAAACTAAATTTTACCCGGTGTTTTTACACCTGAAGCTTGTCAATCAACCATTAGGTGGATATTATCTGTTATTTATTCACAGTATCAGCTGCCAACACATTATTTTGTCCTCTTCTCTGAGTAAGTTAACTCAGCTTCCCATCCTTTTGACAGGTTTTGTCATGGTTATTTGGTTTACAATGAAAATAATATCCTGTTATTTTATGAGCTTAGTGTTAAAGCATGTTTAAGCAGACTTTGTCTCAAAGATAAAATGTATATGTATTATATACTCTGATATTGTGGTTTGCAGATTATCTATTGAAATTGTAGTTTTAGATCTAAATTGAATGATAGCTATGGAGAGACTTGATGTCAGGTTGTTTAGGCAGTGCATATCAATACCATCTTCATGGTAACATGCGCAGTGTTTTCAGTCATCAATTACTTTGAGGTGCTCCTTAAAGAGTAAGTTGACAGCAGATTTAAAGCAGTGTCACAGCTATTTCTGGTATAGTGGTTCAAGCCTATTTTACCTCTAACCATAGCATGACTGATGTGTGTGCACAGAGGTGTGTTTTGTTCTTCCAGTAACCAAATCAAACCGTGATTTCATAGCATCCTGGACCACACCTGCACATTACTGCCACAAGGTGAGAAGTTAGCCAAGTAGAGGTCAGTATAAACAAGATTTCTAGGAGGTGTAAAGTTTCTCTTTTAATTTTAGCCCCTTCAAATCTAAGGTGAACATTATAATTGATACATTATAACTAAATTAGAAATACAAAAAAACTATATATAAACACACACACACACACACTTACACACACACATATATATTATAAATATAATTATAATATATATATTATAAATGTTTATATATATATATATAAACATGTATTTTATACATATATGAACATTTGAATATCAGTGACAGCTGTTGGCATTTAATAGCCTCTACAGTGCATTTCACTTTATCAGTGTCCCTATTCCATCTGATCTAATAATATAAAATACTAAAAACTATGCAGTAATGTTCACTGTGTGCTATTTAGTTGTTAGTATTTTAGAAAATGATTTTCCTTTTTTTCTGTAGTAACACAAGATTTATGATTTAAGTATGGACAGACAAGTGTTAACCTTGAACTTTATATAAATAGTACTGCCAATTTCAAAAGAGAATCAAAAACTGTATGTCCAAGGATTCTGGTTCATTATTTTTCCTAGCTGCCACTGGAGTTTTAACACCACCGCCAGGCACCAAGAAGGATCTTGCACAAACGGGTCGTCATTGCATAACAGCTGGAAAAGCACAGAAGAGGGCCTGTGGTTTTCAGAGAGGTGCATACTGACAAGAATGTCAGTTAGGCCTGTAAGAAAAAAATCATTTCCATCATGTTTTATCACACCAAACCAAGGACAAGCTCTACATATAGCTATATGGCTAAGGAGGTTAGTGAGTCTTGCTGGTTAAATGGTGCCAGGTAAAACTGCATTTGGTAAAACATTTTTTAGAATTTTTTACGTTAAACCTGCCTAAACTGTTTTTTGTTTGTTTGTTTGTTTTTGCCACTTGGAGCAGCAAACACAAGTTGTGAACATAACACTAAAATATTACCTTTTCCACTAAAGTGGAAAAAAGTTTACAAATTGACATGTATAATATGACACCATATGACATTTTTCTCTAGTTTGGTCTCAACCAACTTTACCAACTGAGAGAAGTATATTTCCATTTAGTTGCCAAATGCTCCACCCTATGTGTGTGTGTGTGTGTGTGTGTGTGTGTGTGTGTGTGTGTGTGTGTGTGTGTGTGTGTGTGTGTGTGTGTTTGT
>JAQNCA010000004.1:682236-759536 GCA_029783725.1 Acanthurus tractus
GAGAGAAGGTTTCTCCAGTCTGGTGAAGATGGCTTCTTTAACTCCTCTCTCAAACCATCTTTCCTCTCTCGCCAAAATCTTTACATTGCTGTCCTCATGTTGCTGCCGTAACATGCTTATGACATCATGAGTAAAATTATTTTAACCCCTTTGTTTCAATCAAGGTCAAATTTTAAGGATTTGAATTTTTCTGCTGTCAAAAAATGCCTTCTTTGATTGTGACTCTTCTCCGAATGTATGTTTGTGTGTGTGTGAGTACAATACCTACTTTCTCTATAGGGGTTGAAGAGAGGGGAAATAGTATGGGGAATTTCTTCCAGGCCATAGTCAGGGTCAATGGTCGCAGACTCTGTTTTGATGTCAGCCATGTACATCCTGTCAAACACAGAGATGCATTTTTTCTGGAAATTGCACATCACGTCATTAAGCCAACATTCAGCACTACTGTATATCACTTTGCATAAATTATTATGACACTATACCTGATTTACCACAGTTCTATAAATTTCATTAAGACATTAGCTCCTTATTTTGGCCTCAGCCAGTCTTCAATTTCACGTCTCCAACTTGTGCAAAACGCTGCTGCCCGATTTTTGACAGGCACGTCCAGACGCGAACACGTTACCCCCGTCCTGTCGTCACCCCACTGGCTTCCAGTTCATTTTAGAATTGATTTTTAACTTCTGTTATTTGTTTTTAGTGCCATCAATGGCCTGGCTCCCTCCTACTTATCTGACCTTTTAACTATCCGTGATCATGGCAGGGCCCTGCGCTCTTCAGGTCAGCTTCTACTAGAAGTCCCAAGGTCAAGATTTAAACAGTGGGGCGATGGTTCTTCTGCTGTCACTGCTCCCAGACTGTGGAACAAACTGCCCCCGACATTCGCACCACTACTGACCCCGGCCTTTTTAAATCCAAGCTGAAGACCCACTTTTTTAAATTGGCCTTCAATTCAGACTAGGGCAGTCTTGTTTTTCTATGTGCACTTATTCTATTTATTCTTTACTTCTTATATTGTTTTGGTCTCTTTCAAGTACTTTTGGAAGGCTTTTAATAACCTGCAGCACTATGGCACTTTTCACAGTCTAAAACCTGTTTTATGTACTTGCTTGCATGTACTGCTTTTACAGCTTTGTTGTAAAGCACTTTGGGTACCTTTTGGTTATTGTAAAGGGCTATACAAATAAAATTTGATTGATTGATTGATTGATTGATTGATTGATTGATTGATTGACGTTCCTTATTGAATGAGATACCAAACAGGATTTCCCAATTTAGTTTCATGCTTGTAAATGATGAGCTTTCTTATTGAGAATATAAACTTTTCATAAAAAGTAGAGAGAAACACCAAAAAGAAGCTGAGAGCTTAATTTGACATTTTTCATCTTTATTCAGGTTTTACTTGGATATACAACATGATTTTTGTCAGCATGTAGGTGATGATTCTTGTTGATGATTAAGGTCCCTAGTTTTAGGAATCCAGGTGTATATATTTGAATTTTAAACAAAGGGTCTATTCCACATGTCCACATTGCCAAGCTGAAGTAAGGACTCAGCTTTAAGTGTGTTATGCTTTATTATCATGTTCTAAAAAGTCGTCAACAAGCAGTTGACCAGCCTAATCACAATGCAAGTTACATGTCCAAACCAAAATACGGAGGGTTTAGGTCACAGAGCATAAATAAAATGTTACTAACAGAGAAATATACTGTAGGATTGTCTTAAAATATAGTTTGTTTTAAAATTACAAATCAATTTAAGGTATGTTAAGCTAACAAAACCTACCAGACATCTCGGCCATATGGAAATATCATAGGCATATTGTACAGAGCTTGAAGTGATGGATGTGTTGGTCCTACCTGTCCAAGGGTTTAAGGTCGATGGTCAGATCACATTCAAGCTCCGTCATTTCAATGCAGTCACGACTTTCTTTCCAGTCTTGGTCAACCCTGGTTGTCACATGACAAAACAACCAAAACAGAGGAATGATGTGTCAATAAAAAAAACAATACAAACTGGTGACATTCTGTTTCTGGCAGCACTTTCAAGTAAGCTAAATTATACTTTTTAAAAATACAGAATAAATTTCCAGTTCTTGTTGGAGTAAAAGAGGGCAAAGAGTATCATCACTTGCCATCCTAGACAAGCAAAAAACACATTAATTTTATTTACTTTCTATTATATTTATTTCTATGTCTATGTTCTTTTTATTTTCTATTTTATTTAAAGTGTTTTATTTTCTGTGCATGACTTAAGTACAGTTTAAAAAATGTTTTGAGAGGGCAATTGTCCTTTCTGGGGTAGGAGGGTTATTCTATTTTCATCAATGAATACATGTGAAGGTAGGTGTTTGATTTTGTCATACTCATTTTGGCCACAAGAGGGTGTGGTGCAGTACTCAGTAGTGGTAGTTGTAGTAGTTTTTCTCTATACCAGAAACCTCTTTATATTTTGAAAGGGTCTATTTTAACCTAAACCTAACTAAACTGCATTTGAAGACTGAAAAAAAAGAAATCAGACCTAAAATCAGCATAAAAATGCGTAAATAAATAAATAAATAATGATAAGTCGAAAAGGAACTTAGAAGGAGGATCATGTTTTCTTTTTTTTACTCAGTGAAACTTATTTCACAGATCAGAAAAAGAAAAAAGGAATACAAAGAAATTTTAGCTTTCACCTGCTCTTATGTCAAAATAACAGGGGAGGGGGAATATTCAGACAAGCTATTGAAATTAAACTAGGAAAATATAGACGACCAGATTTTTAAAAAAAATCTGCCATTCTTACCACTGACCAAGGTGCTTAAAGCTTTCCATTCTCTCCCCTAATTAAATAACAATATTGAGAGGAGTGTAGTTCCTCCTTAGCTTTTTACAGAAGTCCAACATCAGCTATTCAGTCTTGCTCACACTCAGAAGTGTGTTGTTGTCTTTTAGTCAGTGGGTAAGGTTCTGTACAACCTTCCGTTAAAAATTCCACCAGCATGACTACATCCTCATTAGGACAGGCAATACCTTGGCTCAAGTTTATACCCCCTGGCAGTTATTAAGTCTTCCTCATATCCATTGTGGTCTATCAGACAGATAATTAGTCAGTGAAAACTGTTAAAGTATGTAGAAATTAAGCTACAGTTCTGGGAAAAGTGTTTTAAGTGCAAAATTGCCATATATTCAGATATGTCTGCACTTAGAGGAACACAGCCAATCTTGACAAAAAAACATCAAGGGTGAAGTCATACATCAACAAATGCAGTATGTGATGATAACAAGGATGATTCATGTATCTTAACCAAAGCAGAAAGGTGAGGAAGAATCAACCAAAAATAAAAGTCCTTCATGGCGTGTTGTATTTGGGTCATGTATGACATGTGGTTTTCTTCTCTAAGTGATGCACTTCTGTAATTCTGTGTGTATATGTGTGTGTTTCCGTGTGTGCGTGTGTGTGTGTGTGTATGTGTGTGTGTGTGAACTCACTCAGAAAACAGAACGGTGTACGTGTGGTCCGGTTCTTTGGCAGTCCAGGTGAGGGTGGTTTTAAAGTCCTGAGACACCCAGTGAACATTCTCTGCTTTGGGTGCAAGCTTCTCATCTGTAAAACAATGCAACATTACTCTTTACTCATCCATGATCTCTGAAAATCCTCCCTTCCTGTTTTTGTTTTGTGTCAGTAAATTAGTTTAATGTGGCATAAACCAAACTGTGTATAAAAACTCTAATAAACAGTTTAGAAAAACCTTGTGCAACCTTCTTGCTATCTTATTCCTTCTCCTACACTGACTATAACTGAAGTCAGATCTCCTCAGTGAATAAAGCAGAATGTGAGCTAAAGTGAGACTGTTACTTGTTTTTTCTTACTTTCATACAAATAGTGTTCCACTGCATGTCTACATCTTCTTTGTGAAATGAAATAAGGCTCTCATCTTGTTCATACCTTGTAATGTCTAGAATGTTGTGGAACATTTTGTTTAGTAGCATCAACATTCCCACATATCTGGGAATAGATTCCACCATGATTAAGTAAATAACATCATGGAACATTAACTGCTTACTCCTGCATATTTTAAATACCACAGAATGTTACAACTGTGCAAAGTTCTTGTTCAGTCAACCTCATGAAGGTCCTGGTCTCATAAACCTGGTTATGCAGATTTACTATTTGAATTACTTGAACTTAATTTCTATTTCTAGTAAATATACATCTTACAATACATCTCACATGTAATCTTATCTACAGTATGTCAGTCACACCTGGTACAAGCTTATTTTTCATTTAAAATACAAATGTTTACCTCATTCACTTGATACCTAACATTAAAATGATTTGCACTTTCAAATTTTGGAACTCTGTCCATTCCCCGTCTCTCTCAGAAGAGCTCCGTTGAGAAATAAGTTGCATCATGTTGGAATTCAGTCTTCCCTTCTCACGAACTCTACAGCCAGGCCGATTTGATTAACTACTTATGTGCAACAGCGAGCCTAATAGGTGGCTCGTTGTGGCCATTGCAAAGATTAAAGTCTGACCTCGTTACAATGCAAAAAAAAACAATGAAGAGTGATTAACAATCCAAAGTACATCATTTAAAATTTGCAGGGTATTTTTGTTTTTAAAGAAGTATTCCCTATAAAACTATCCACAATGTGTACTTGAAGGTTTTATTTACTTCCACTGTACCTGTGGGGAGGCAGATATGTCGAAGAAAGTATTTCAAAACCTGGGTAAACTTATCAAATATTCTGACACAGGCCCACCACCTGAAATATTACTACATAATAAGGTCCCTGATAAATTAAAATGGAAATGAAGGAACCAAACTTGAAACTGCAGAGATCTAACTACAAGCTGTAAGCACCGTAAGGAGACAGAAATGTGAGTCGTTGTGGAAGAGTCTAAGCGAATGGGAACATGGGAGTGGTGAAGACTTGTTTCATAAACTTGAAAGTTTACACTACACACTTTGCAGTATACATAATACTGATAGAATTCTGATTCATCAGGATAATTAAAAGGAGAATAAAAAGAAACTATATAAGAATACACTGGCATGCATCTATCTTTCTGTCTTCCTGCCTCTATGTTGGCCTTATCTACCTTTCTCGTATCTCTCGATTTAATCACATGGCCTTACCCGCAGCAGTCTTGACCCAAGCAGACAAACAGACTCCTAGATAAAATACAGTTTTCAGAGATTCCATGTTAGCACAACCCCAAATCTTTTCTCCCTTAATCCTGTGAAAACAAGCCGAATCCAGGGAAGGTAAATAGGGGCAAAGCTGGCAAATCTCTGAGCTCGAGCTGCTCAGAGTGACTGTTGTTTCTGCTCAAGAGGACAGAGAGTGTGGGAGCAGTTGATGGGGGAATTGGGGCTCTGTTAAGGGTAAGGGTCCGCCTTGTTCTGCCTGCTGATCCCTCCCACATGCTTGCCTGCTGATGGAGGATTTTACAACAGCTTGCTCAGTCTGAACTTCTCCTTTTACCAAAGCATGTACATGACTGTCCTCAGGCTGATGCACAGCACCCCTTTGAAACTTGGAAACTGTCCCTATATGACTTTTCATTGTATGAACTCACAGGTTTGGACAAAAATGAGTCATTTGTTGGTAAATGCTAACTCCACCCTGACAAGAAGCAAAGAGCTGATTCTTTGCTGCTTGTGTATATTCAGCCGTGTGTCTGAGAATAGCAGACGGTTTGATGCCCTCCTGCCTTGAGTCAGGTTCTGTACTGACTTTTTGCTCACTAGAAAACTTGCTGTTTTTCTCTAAATGTGCGCAGTAACTCTCAAAAGTCAGTATATACAATTACAGGTAGCCTGATATATAATATCATTGTTCCATCGTAAAGGAGTTAAATTACCAGGAACTTATTACAACCCCAAGAAATGTGTATTGCTGTGTTTTTATCTTGTGCTTTAAATGATCTTTAATGTGTACAATGTAGAGGAACTTAGCAATGACTGTCTTCACAGAGATTTTTTGAGTTGTAAATCAAAGGTGGAACTAACATCATTAATTACAGCATAAAATTTGATGAGGGATTATATATAAATGTTCACATAATTGTATGTACACATGCATGCATAACCTTATTGCACTACTCATTCATATACAGCTAACTGCACACTCCTCTGTTTCTGAGGGAGCAAATAAAACCTAACAATACACAAGAACAGTGCAATATTATAATCAGATCCTGTGTTTGGTGCTCGTCCTTTTGTTTAACAGTCTAAATGCTGAGGGGACGGTCAGAAAGATCACTGAGGTTCAGAATGAGATCTGTGCAGATCTGAGCAGCTGACAGTTGGTCAAACCCGGTGACTCTCCTCGCCATCTTGACCATGCACTCCAGCTTGTCATGATCTTGAACACACATGTTCATGAAATACACAAATCAGGTCAAAGTACAGGATGCTCTGCAGGATGACCTGGTAAAATAATTGCAACACACATCCATCAACATTAAACTGTTCCATTTCCTTAAAAATAAACATACACTGCCACAGCTTTTTGACCTTCACCGTGGCACATCTGCTGAAATTCAGTTGGCTATCAATTTCTATTCTCAGGTATTTGCATGCTGTATCTCTCCCAATGGTTACATTGTTGACTGAAGTGAGTGGGGCTTCTCCTCAGTGATGTCTGAATCTATGACCATGTCCTTGGTCTCACCTACATTAACTTCAAGAAAACTGTCAGAGCACCAATTAATACATTTGGCCACTTCCTCCTAAAACCATAGACTGAGTTCAGAGTCAAAGTTGTATTTATTTATGAGCACATTTAGAAACACCAAAAGTTGACAAAAGAGCTGTGCAATTTAAGAAACGGGGCCACAATTAAACAAACACAGATTAAATAGAAAAGAAAAAATATAAAAGCATGAATGATTAAACAAGCACATCATTAAAATATTAACAAGGGTTAGGGTTAGAAATGGTTTTTAAAAAATTTCACGTGTTCCAGAGGTCCTGATGTGGAGTGGGAGACTATTCCATAACTTTGAGGTGACTGCAGCAAAGGCCTGATCTCCCTTTGTGTTTTAACCGAGACCTCAGGACGTTAAGGAGCAATGATGTTGGCAGACTTAAGGAACCCCACCAAGGCAGCGTCATCTGCAAAAAGATGTGCTTGGAAACTGCATACTGCACTCCATAAAATGAGCCCGGGGGTTGACTTCTAGGTCCATCAGCAGGTTGGTTTTCCTACCAGCAGGTGGGGCCGTATGGTGTTAAATGCACGACTAAAATCAACAAATAAGGGTGTTCCAGATAGGGATGCCCAAATACCGATACCGGTATTGGGTATCGGTCTGATACCGGGCATGAGTACGCGTACTCATAAAATTGCCACCGATAACACTCTATGGCAGCGTGTGGGTTACAGCACGACTGCAAGGCGGGCAGCGAGGAGTCATGTCAGCAGTGTGGAACTATTTTCAGGTGAATGAGAGCGACAAAAACAAAGCAGAATGCTAATTATGTCCAGCAAAACTCTGGAGAGGGGGGACAAAATCTACCGCTTACAACACAAGCAATTTAATTAAACATTTGAAATCCCAGTACGACGCAGAATATAAGGAGTTCACTCACAACACCGACAAGAGACAGCCAATTCTGCAGCAGATGCTGGTTAAGCCGGAGAAAATGTCCAGAGACAACCCATGTGTGATCAAAATCACAGATGCTCTTGCCGAGTATATTGCCCTGGATGACCAGCCACTGTCCGTGGTCAATGATTTGGGATTGTCTGCGTCTTCTCTGCATACTGGAACAGAGGTATGAGATTCCTAGCCATACCCGTACCACAGACACGGTGCGACCAAAGCTGCACGACTTCGTGAAAAAACGCATCCGCAACCTGTTGCATGATGTTAAACTTTAAGCTTCACCAAGGACATTTGGAGCAGCAGCGTCAGCCCAATGTCTCTCATCAGCCTGACTGCAAAGTGGATTGACGATGATTTTAAGCTTACACTGTGTGTGACAGTGGCAAGTTTATAGAAGCACTAATGCTGAATTGCCAGTATAAGACAATTTTGTTAAATTTGTGTTTGTACTGCAGTGAAACTTGCGACAGTCACCCATGTACAAGAAAAACATACTGAGGAATGTTGTTCAGACGATGTCTGTGGGAAAAAAAAATTCAAAGTAACTTTATGTGTAATGGCATAAGTACTCGGTATCGGTGAGTACTCAGATCCGAGTATGGATGGTATCGGTGTTGTTGCATCCCTTGTTCCAGATGTTCAGTTACACAGCTTGTCATTGTCGATACAGAATCATCAACAGATCGTCCTGAGATCTTCCATATTGGGCAGCAGTTTTATATGTGAGAAGAGAGGTGACACACTAAAGCAGCTCTTGCAGAAATTCCATAAATAAATCAATATATAGTTTTCCCTTTCGTGCTTAAAACAACCAATGTGCTTTTTTACTGCATATAAATGGAGGAGTTTAAAATGTTATAGTTCTTCCTGTGCTCTTCCTACTGTGACAGGGGTTACAGTGACAGTTACAGTATGAGTCTTATGAAGACTCTTTCTCTGAAGTTGCTTTTTAAAGAAAAAGATGGACAAAACTCGTGCTTAAAACTAAACCAACAATGAATGCATCCTACAAGTGTGTGTGCCAAAGCCTTACATATTTTATTCTTCTTTGCCGTAAAGCCTCATTGTTAAAAATAAAAATGCAATGAATGAAAATAAAACAAATAAAACTTCACTAATTAGCTACACTGTTGGACTTTTTTCAAAAATAAAACCTTAAGCATTATAAGATTTTATGTTTATAGATACATACACTTATCTGTGGGACCATGGATATTTAAATGGATATGAACATTAGAACACATTGGATACAGAACAGAAATGGATTCTGAAATTTAATGATATCTTGTCCTGTAATTATTATTGGTAACATTGTTCAAGTGAATAAAGAAAAAATAGGATGCTTAAATGCATGCACTCCTTTTAACTGCAGTCATGTTATTAATAAGTTTATAAGGCCCCTGAGGCAGGAAAGATGGAAAATATGCTAAGGAATGTGGGACAGAAGAAAAGTTAAAACATGCTAACTACATATTTTAAAAGATCACTGCAAAAGCAGTTGGTATTTGGTATTCTCATGGGAAAGTATGACATTTTTAACTTCATCTGTTTAAGGTAATGGCACTTGGTTCAATCAGAGAGAGAAAGAGAGACCAGATCAGAGATCAAGGCATTTAGCAGCTGTGTGGGAAGATCGAAGCAGTGTGTGTCAGCTGGGGGAAAAACTCCTGGAAGCAATTACAAACCAACAAACTGTTCTAGTCTGACCTCTCTTCTAAATTCACGCACTGAAACTTAAAGAAACACACACATGGAAAATGTTCCGTTTTTTTTAACCAACTTCATGATTTATATAAGCCATGCCATATTTCAAACATATCTTCAAAAAAGTCAGTCAACAGTTAATTAATTAATTAATTAGTTGGTGCATTATCTGCACCTGTGAGCTGGAGAATGATTAGCAGTTTTAAAGCTGTTCTCAGAAACTTTACCAACATTCATCAAAAACATAATAAATACTACAATCTCATTTTAATATAAGACCGTCAAAAATGTTCAGATTTTTTTCCTGCATTTCCCCAAAACCAGCATCTTCCTGTAAAGTGTTTTAGTATCCTAATAATTTCAAGGTATAGTAAAGTTTAGTATCCGAAACCAAAGACAGACAAGACACAGGACTTGAACTCTGGTTTCGGATGTCCTCGTCCAGAGCTTTATAAACACTCCCTTGGCCCACTCCCTATGACATCACACTTCCTGAACCAAAAAAATGTTGCCGGCAGTCACATTTTATGCAGCAACAGTGCATCCAATATGATTCCAGAAATTAAACTGTAAAGATATATAAAAAATCCTAATAAGACAATGCTGCTCAGTGAAGCTGTTTTTGAAGCTTTCCACATATTTGTAGTGGCTTACAAACCAACAAAAATGACAAAAAAATGTCACGTTTAAGGATGAGGATATGCAAGGAAAGAACCAATTTGTATAGCAGGTTGCACAACCTTTTCAGTTAGAACTGACTACAGTTAAATTTTTATTGCAACTTTTATTGCAATTTATTTAGATAACTCCTTTACACATATTAAGTTACTTCACAGGACGGGTCAACATCTGCCAATTCGGCTCTCTGGAGCATTTTAAAAAACAATTCAACATACAGTTTCAGCTTGACTTGCATGTACTCTTCACAAAATGCACTTGAACTCTGAGTCACCAAAATAGCACACGTGCCAATAGGTTCAGATTGCCCCAAACACTACCCCAAATACAAATATATTTTAAAAAACTAACCATAGTAGTTAACAACTATGGTTGTACTGTACAAAATACACAGTCATTCTCTGGGAACACAATGGACAGCTGACAGTTGGTAGCACAACCCATTCAGAGTAGAGACACCTCAAAAAGTAATTGAGCTCATTAGCTAATAACAGGGGTTCATGGGAACTTAGGTCATGGAGCTTTATTTTACATTTTGTCTTGCTAAAGAGCAGTGGAATATTAGTTCATTTATTTTGTGCCTAAGTCTCTCTGATCATTAAGTTCAATAATGTTTTTGGAACCTGGGATCTCTTGTGTTTTGTGAAAAATCAAGAAACTTCATGTGAATAAAGACTAAATATAGTTTGATACAGAAAAAAGATGAATCTCTGAGAATACAAGAAATTAGGTCAAATGCTTGGTATCACTGGGTTTAAACAAGCTTTAAGTTTAATCGTGCTTGCTTTGATCGACTGGAAATCTGACAGCTAAGCACAACATTTAATTTTAGAATTATTTTTATGACTTAATGCATTTTTGAGAAAAAAAGTACATTTGGATTAAGGAATGATATACATATGTGAAATAATTTAAAATGTGGAGTTGAATTAGGTTAGTTAAACGTCTAACAAAAAATCTGTGTATCAAGATGACCACTGACAGTGCAGTAATTGTTATCTCCCCATTCATTTCAATAGGGCCTGGTCTTGTTAACCCAAAATAACTGCCATTATCTACTTGTTCTGCAGCAAAGCAATGGTTAATCTCCTACCAAACTGTTGCACTGTGAGTAATGTGCAATGGCTGCTAGCATGTGTGGAATAAAGTACTAATATTTCTGGTGTTGTTCTGTATCAATTTTGATCATTTTTTCAATGATTTTCAGCCATAAGTATGCCAGTTTTTGGTCAGAACAGTTCTTTGCATGTTGTAGCAGCTATAAACATATTTGCTAGCTACAGCCTGAAGCTGAAAGTGTCTGTGTTGATCACATAATGTTGCCAAATAACTGAGCAAATTTCATGGTCCTTACCAGAGTAAGTGTCTTGGAATGTTTCATTTTAACACATGTCGGACAACTGGAGGCCAGCATCTTAAACTTATTTATAAAAGAATAACTTGAACTTTGCTGTTACAGCCCATGTAAATACAAACTTTTTGAATCCGAACAATGGAGTTTATACCTGATTATGGCTTTTTTATTTGACCAAATCATCTGGCACACACGTCATGATCATGTACACCAAAACAGCAGGAAAAGAAGCCAGTCAACCTGTTAAGACACGTCTTGGGCCTTTGGATGGAGTTGCAGACTTCGTTGGACAGCAGAGAGGAGGGGCGACTTCTCTCCAGAGACTGCAAAGTATTCCAGTATAGCGTGGGAGGAATCTTTTCAGAAATCTGTAATACCTCATTTACTATCTATCCTCACCAGCGCTGCTTAGCACTGAGTATTCCAGTGAGAAAGCACTTGTGTCTTGTGTCACTCTGGATAGTTTAATGCTGCAACTCTGCCCCGCAAATAATTATATTATAAAAAATAAACTCAAAATGAATATGTTTACTATTTCTATTGCCATAGTCAAAAAACTGTAAATAAAAATAAAGCAGAGTGACAGCTGTTTCAGATTGGTAAGGAATCTGTTTTATTACCATTTGCGAAGCTCTTAACTACAGCAAACATTTGGAAGAAATTTTACTCGATTGAACAGTGATGTCTGGAAAATATTGTTCACCACCACGAAAACAAAAATCAATGTAGCGCCAGAATTTAAGCTGCATTTGTGTGAACCCAGTGGTGTGGCTCAGATTGCAGTCCATCAGGGGTGTGCCCCATGTGCTTCATACTTTGGTAGTCTAAATGGCATGGCAGTCCATAAAGAATACACTGACATATTATAGACAGGCACATAACAAGCTGTTTTTTGATTTAATCCATATTTCCATGTTGTGCTCATTAACATCTCACTCTAACAGATTCAAAAACTCAGATTGTAGATTAAAACTTTAATGATAACAGACAACTTATGAAAAAAGTTTAGGTTTGAATCAAGTTCAAGCCCATAAATACAGTTAAAGGGGCAAGCCAGGTTTAAGGAGAGTGTGCATGGGCTCTGGGAGGTTCAGACTGGATTTTTTGGGGTCAAATGGTCTGACATCACAGTTACTGCCTCAAAATCTGCGGCTATCATCAAAAAAGACAAAAGAAGGAAGCAGTTATTGCTCAGTTGCTTTTCAAACTGTTGATCTGTTGAAGTGTATTTTTTTCTTTTTCTTTAATTACTTCAAAGTGACATTAGAGAGAGACTGCAGGTGGAGTGGATACCTGTTGCTTTCAGGTAGCCTTCAAGAGAGTTATCAGAGTAAAGGAAAGCTCTTTGTTATAGACATGGTAAGAATCACCAAGTCTTTATCCTGCTCATTAATTATCTTCTATTTGATTACAACAGCCTGAAAATGAGTATCTACTGTCCTGTTTTAAAGAAAAACACGACATGTTCCAATGTAGAACCGCAGCCGATTTATTTTTTTGCTTACATTCCAGAGCTTCCTCATTCTCTCCATCCCCAAATCCAGAATTTAATAAAAAGGCATTTTCTGTCTTTGAGCCCCAAACCTGGAGGTTGGATAACCTTGTTCCCCTCTAGAGATTTTAAACTTTGTGTGATTGGAGAGATTATTTGTTGGTGTTTTTTTTTCACATAGTATAAAAAATCCTACCACCACCATGGTACCAGGTCACCTCTGAGAATGAGATACAGTGTTCCAATAAGATTACTTGTCTCAAGTACTGTGAGGCTTTGACCATGCCTCAGACTGGCCTGTTACATCAGAGATGACAAATTTCAAGAAGACAGCAAGTCTGGAGAAACTCAGTATTTTTATTTGTAGCCAAATTTCAGCAGTGCGTCCTCCCTAGCTTTGTGTGAAAAACTTCATCAGTGATATTGATTTAAGGAATGCCAGTTTCCTGGAAGTGTGCTGTAGGTGATGCTGTTTCATAAGACCACAAGTAGATTGGGAATCTAAAAGGTCTCAAATGTTTCCTGGCACATTTTACTCATCCTTCCTTTCCTGAGTCACACTCTGAATGAATACAAGTATGTCTAAGATTTATTTTAATTGCGTCACACTGTTTTCAGAAACCACATGCCATTACATCTACACATCAACTTTTGAGTCACTTACAAGGTCCCATTCTTGGGGATTTTGATGTAGTAACCTCATAGTCATAAGTGATTGTCAACCACGGCTGGGACATCTGCATCCCAGCTATCTTTTAGTCCACAGACGGAGCAGCTGACTGAAGTAAACAACACCAGTGATATTAAGAATACCTGCCCTTTATGTAAAACAAACTTGATAATCAAGGAGGTTACAGTAGTTAGTATATGTAGTAATTGTCATTATTATTGTTGCTTCAAATATCAGTCTGATGTTAATATTGTTTCAGTTTCAAACTTATTACGTATGAATAGTTTGATTAGTTTTCAATGAAAAACAATAAATTGAGCATACATGAAATGTTTGGTCTTGACCTCAGTCTTCGGACTTACTAACTCTTTGTATACACAGAGTGACAAAACCAAACATGATACTCCTTGAGATGGTCCAACAATAACTCACTTCCAAGGCAGTCAGGATGTTATGCAAACTCAGCTCATCTAAACAATGCTTCATCCAAACTCAACATCGGACATATGCTCTACCACATTACAATAACATTATATTGTTATTGTTATGACACCAGAAATATGTGTGTACAGTGTGGGAAGGTGTCTTAACTTGCTTTCAGACTATGATAAAAATTGTATGCAATCTTGATAGGAACCAGGAACAGACATACACATACACATTCAAGGAGTTTGGGTCTGATTGTAAACTGCACTCATTGTAAGTACACACTTAAACAGTAAACCATGAAAAAATGCATTCCTCAGCTTGTGCAGATCACGCTATTGCATGATATGTTGGTATGCACATTGCTGGTGTAAAACAGATGCTAGCAGTGTGAGCTAGAAGCAAGTCCCAGTTACAAGCAAGCCACGGGTTTTTACCTGTGTGTCGCAAGAAAGTTCTTCATTTCTGTGGTGAGAACCAAACAAGTAAAGTCAAGTCATTGTTTAGGTGAAGAAAGCCAAAAGTCAAGTCAGGAAAAATTCAGGAATTTCACCGGTCATTACTTAGTTAAAAGATCTTATAAAAGGTTGAATTTTTTATTCATCTGTCAGGGAAACTGTAACAGCCTCCTTATACCCCTTAATATTCTTACTATTACAGCATTTGACATTTTTGGCAATTATTTGAAATCCCAAAAGAGAACAACAATCAGGGGTAGGATTGCAAAAGTTGCACACAACAGCAAGGATTTTTTATATCAAAAACTTATAAAACTTCACAGACCACTAAATACAGTACAACATTCTGGCTAATCACACTCTACTCCTTAAAAATAGAGAAATTAAGAATGTGACCAAGTTGCACCATCAGTATACATCTCAAGTTGGTAGATTTTTGACACAGTGACAGTATAGAAACTAAAAGGAAACAAATTTTAAATGAAGAGGATATTTAACAGTAATCTTTAAATTGTTTTGGTTTTTTTCCCCTTGGTACCTGTGCAGTTTGCAAGATCTCAGTTGTGAATACAAATCCCAGGTTTTTGTAAAAGTATTGTCAGTTGTAATGTAAATGTAAACTACAAGCAAAATTCAGTGAGGTTGTAAAAATGTTATTTTCTGAAAACTTGCTTCTTAAAAAGAGTTTTATCCGAATTGCACAACTTACAGCAGTGACAGGCTGACATAATCTTAACCAGAACCCGTTGTGGTGATCGCTCCAGCTCCAGTGCCACCAAACCCAGCCTCATCTGCCATCTGCCTCGTGCTGTAAGGCCTGCACACTTTACACCACTGCTTTTCTACCTGTGCCTACACCATAGCCCCTTTAATGCGCCTAGCGTGCACAAGCCCTTCCCCTTAACCTCCTACAATAATTCGCTTATTTACCCATGCTCCTTTTCTCAGTGTCTGCTCCTGGGTTGTAAGTTGCTTAAAACATTACGGTAAGACGAATTACCAGACAAATTTACCAGGAAACTTAAAGTTTCAAACAAACATTTAAGACTGAAAATGGAAATATTCATATTATGATTTAGACATCTGAGTTCAAGCCAAATCAAAGTTGTTTTGAAACTCTTGCTTAATGATTCTGTAAAAACAGAATCACAGAAAATTATCATGTGCGCATTGACACACAGGCTATAAACTGTTCAGACTAAAGGTGTATTACTGGAAAACTTTGGTGACTTTGGTGACAAAATGGTGAAGAAGTCATGGGGTAAAAGACCAGTCTAATCACTACTGTTACAAAATTTAAAGCAAAATGAAAAATTAATCAGATATGGTATAAAGCAAAATATATATCACGTAATTGGAGGGAGGAATCCATCTTGTCAGTGGAACCATGTCTGATGCAGTTTGGTTGTGTTTGCTGCACTCTTGTGGCTGCTCATTGAACTAGAAATGTGAATCGTGGTTACATATAAGGCACACTAAAGCTATTCAGTGCCCTAAAACTAAATTACTTTAAAGTCTGTGGTGTGATCCACTGCACACATTGTGATCCTTGATTTAAAGGAACAGTAACCCAAAACGGAAAAAAATTCAGCCATTATCTATTCATCCCTATGCCAGTGGGATATCCTTTTCTTTCATCCTTTAGGCAGAATATTCAGTGTGCCAAAAGCATCGGTCACACAACCCATTTGAAGTGTGATTGAACAGTGTGAACTTTCAAGAAAAAAAAGGACTCAAACCAGAGTTTTCCATATTGTTGCTTTAAGAAGAAGAAGCACCTGTTAGGTAATGTAGATCAAAACTCGTCATTTACTTTTCCAAAACACTAATGCACGTAGACTTCACATTGATCTTGTCAGCTCATACAAGCAGGCTCAAGCTTGTTCACTGACATCAGATAAGGTCGGCCCTAATGTTTTTGACAATGACTAAAGTTATGATTTTGGTTTGAAAACCTTGTAAATCGCTGCTTTTCATATCACTGTGAGATCCCAGAACTTACAAGGAGAGAAAGCTGGATGAGCTGTATGTATGTATGTATGTATTTACTGAGTGTTGCTTTTGTTTTACATTATTTAACAAGTCTCAGCTTCTGCAGCTATTTTAGAGGAGACAATTGAATTGTTTTGCTGTGAAGCTCCAGGATATATTGTGCACTAAATTTTTTTTCCAAACTTTCCATTAGCATGAAAGTCAGTAGATAACAACTACAATAGCGAACTGCTGAGTGGCTGAAGTATGCCTCCAATGTTACCTACACTGTCTGACTCTGAGTTTTGTCTCTGTGTAATAAATGGGTGCACACTACCATTTTTTGCAACAAAAAATAAATAAAAAATGCTTTGCATTTCACATCAAATTGTGAAACAAGGCCTTAATATGCTAGCTTCAAATGAGATTGAAAATAAGTTATACTCAGAGTAAAGTAATCATAATTTTTGATTGCCACAATAATCATTTGTGGCACCAAATCTCCACCATATATAGCATTATATATAGTTACAAAGTCTACATTTAGCTTTGTAACCACTGAACCAGCTTTTAATTAACATCCATTAGTTTGTCTCACGAGCATTTATCACTGCTCTCTGTACTGTTGTGTGTGTCGGACTCAAGGTGTAGGTAGGTGGTGTAACGTGATGTCACATCATCTTTACCAAATCATGATTGACAGTTCTGCAAAAAAACTTGGTGCAAAAGCATGTTTAACAGAGCCAGACTTTCTTTGAGTGAGCTAGCTTGACAAAACCTAAAGCCTCAGTCAGAGATAATAGGTATAACAACATTGGTTATCATTGCTTTCACACAAAATGCATTAAGTGACCACAGTCACCAAAATTCATGAACTCTGTCAGTTAAAACTGTTAAACACACAATCAAAACAGAATAATGGGGGGAAAAACATGGGGAATTTCTGCTGCAGCCACATTGAAATCTATAGAAAATCATTTCAAATTATTGACAATAAAAATAAATAAAAAGATGATGTAATTCCAAAGCTTAGTGTAGTTGTCAGCTGAAAACCGATTCAGGTCTGTGTTTAGATGCAATGAATGCTGGGTGTGGAGATATTTCTCCCAAAGCCTGCCAGGGGTGGATCAGACACTCAGAAAGGTTCTACCCACAATGCATCACCAGAGAAGACATAAGATGTGATTTGGATGGAAACATTTGGCCAAACGACAGGGTTTGAATGTAACATGTGTTGTTGGTTTTTGAGTTTTATCTCTTGATTTCTATTTTACCTCCTAAGATTCAGCATTTTTTTTGTTTACAGCAATTTTTTAAATTTTTGTAAGGTCCCAAAGTACTGATGCAAAAGTACAGAGAAAATAAATGTTCTTGAAGTAAAGGAATACAATAAGATGCTGCATTCCTGATTCATTCTTGTTGCAATATATTACAATCATTTAGAACACTTAAAGTGCAAAGATCTTATTGTATAATAAAATACTGATTTATCTAAAAATAAATCATACAAACTTGAAAGATTGAAGTTTATTTCATGTAATGCTCTCTGTTGTTGGTATTTTGTAGTTCAGTGTGCTGAGAGTGACAGTGTTTGTTTCCAAAGTGAGACTATTTGCTAGTGTTGTGGTTGAATGAGCTTATTTGAGATGTGTATAAAGTGTTTTGTTGGTGAGAAACAGTTTTGGGGATGAGATTAACTGTTAAAGCTGAGATGCATGATGGAAATGCAGGCTGTGTTAAGAGTTTTGAACATGTGGCTTCAGTTTCAACCAATGCTTGTTAGCAATCGAAAAAAACTGTAAAAACCTGACTGAGGGATTGCTGGTTTCAGAACTATATGGCTATCAAAGCTTGATCTGGGGAAAGCCATGAACAAGATAGAACCAAAAGTGCAGGACTTACTTTAACAACAACACTCACCAACAGCCCAATGCGGATCTACAATTCCATGTATCTTCTTGATGTATTTATTTACTTATTTGTCTTGATTTGCCTGATGGAACATTGAATATCTCAGCAGATGTTTTTTCTCAGGAGCTGGGTCGACCAATGAGAGCTTATAGTGGACTTACATACATCAGGTGGATGACAAACATGAATGCTGATGTTCCTCTTTGTCTTTGTCTGCTCGATGTAAAAATAGAAAACTGTTTGCTGACATATTGCAGAAGTTGTTTTCGGCATGCTGTGCCCCATAATTCATAACAATGTTAGCCTATACCCAAAAGTATAAATGAGGTGGTGTGTGTGTGTGTGTGTGTGTGTGCGTGTGTGTGTGTGTGTGTTTGTGTGAGTGAGTGTGCGTGGGTGTGTGTGTGTGTGTGTGTGTGTGTGTGTGTGTGTGTGTGTGTGTTGGGCAGGCAATATGTCTATCACATATACTTCAGGCAGAAGTCCTTCTATTTCTTTCTACTTTATTTGAAGTATGCATGTATTTCTTTCTCTATTTATTTTATTATATTTAAACTATACACTCTTATTATCAAATCGGACCAAAACAGCCATATCCATCTCAGTGCAATATCTTAATCTAAGTAAAGTAAAACTGACTTAATGTAGGAAACCAGATCTGTAAAACTGGATTAGACAAACAAGGAAAGGAAATATGGAAACAAGGAAAAAAACAAAAAAACAATAAAAAAAGGATAGGTGACTATAGGAAACAAGGAAAATAAGGAATAAGAACAAGGAAGCAAAATGAGGAAACAAGGAAACAAACCTGAGAAAATAGGAAGCAAAGAAAGGAAACATGGAAACAAGAAAAGGAAATAAGGAAAGGAAACTAGAAAACAAAATTAGAATATGAGGAAACAAAGAGAGGAAGCAAGAACACAAACCTAGGGAACAAGGACAGAAAAAATAACAAGTTGACAAGGAGAAAAACCCCAGGAAACAAACACAAAAACACAAACATAGAGAATAGGAAAAAAATACGGAAACCAGGAAACGAACCTTGCAAAAAGGAAATTAAATTATAAAACAAAGACACAAAGAGGAAAGAAAGAAATAAGGAAAGGAAACACAGAAACGAACCAAGGAAACAAGGACACAAAACAAGAAAACAATGCCTTAAACCAAGGAAACAAGAAAAAACAATAAAACAAGGAAACATTGATAAACAGGAAAACAAAGCAAAAACAGAGAGACAAAGGGAAACAAGTAAAGGAATCTAAGAAATAAGAAAATTAACCTGGGAAACAAGGAAACAGGGTAAGGAAACTAGGAAACAAATTAGAGCAGAGAGGGCAACTAGGAAACAGGGAAAAGAAACTAGAAAACAAGAAAAAAGATCAAGAAAACAAGGAAACCAAGAAAAGTAACAAAGAAACAAGGAAATTTTACTCAGAAACAGGGAAACCAGAAAATTAAACTAGGGAACCAGGCAACAAGAAAAAGAAAATAGAAAATGAGGAGAGGAAACATGAAATGAGGAAACAAGGTAAAAACTAGGAAATGAAAAAAGCAATGAAATGAGAAAAGGAACGGGATAGAAAGAAAGGAAACAAGAAAAAAGAGGGGAATGAGGAAACAAGGAAAAGAAACAGAGACAGGAGGAAAGGCAATGGGGGAACAAGGAAAAGAAACATGGGAAGGAAGAAAGGAAGTGGAGGAATCAAGAGATGAAACAAGGAAAGGAGAAAATGAAAGAAGGAATGGAAACAAGAACTGAAAGAAAACTGTAATAAATGTTATCTAAGCCTTGGTTAGATTAAAGATTTATGACAATGTTGTTTTAAAAAGATGCGGGAAAGTTTTGCTGCAGTGTGAACTGGTCGTCTTCTTGTGTTTTCCATGACTTTTTATTCTAACACACCAAAATATAGTAATTCAGTGCTGTTGAGCAAGACATTGAAATAAAAAACAGACTCTACAGTCATAGATTTCTAAGTGGCTAATTTTTTCCATACTGGTTTTTAAAAAGATGTCCACATTTGATGTACATTGACATTTCTAGCTCCAGCTAATTAATTACAGCTAGGCACTTTTTCTACCTGTTACCATTGCAAATTATTTTATCAAAATATTGTGGGTGATTACTTTTTTTAATTTCCAAGGCATACACTCAAGCATACACACCACTCTTTTAGGGTCCATGTCAGGGATTCCAACTGTTAGTTTGTTTTCACTTGGTTTTGTTTTCATGTCGCATGCCTCACTAACTCTCCTGTCATTTCAGACCACGCCTCTCTCTCAGTTCATGCAATCTGCTTACTACCTGCACCTGATTTTCCCCGCCCATCTCCACACCTGTGGCTCATTCTCCCATTTGGCCTTCAGTATATAAACCAGTCATCAGTTTTGCCATCAGCACTGGTAAGATCCAAATGGATCCAGACAAGACCAAAGCAGTTACAGACTAGCCTACTCTTTCAACACTTAAGGAACTTCAACGCTTTCTGGGGTTTTCAAACTTTTACAGAGGGTTCATTAGAAATTACAGTTCAGTGGCAGCCCACCTCACCGCTCTCACCTCCCCGAAAGTGCCCCTCCGCTGGTCCTCCGCAGCTGAAGAGGCCTTTGCTGAGTTAGTCACGTTTCACCTCTGCTCCCATTCTCATATTCCCTGATCCTGCTCGCCAGTTTATTGTGGAGGTGGATGCGTCAGACACTGGTGTGGGGGCAGTCCTTTCTCAGCGGTCAGCTAAAGATCAGAAGGTTCATCCATGTGCCTTTTTCTCCCGGAAGTTACCTCTAGCAGAGAGGAAGTATGACATTGTGAACCGGGAGCTGTTAGCTGTGAAGCTTGCTCTGGAGGAGTGGAGGCACTGGTTGGAGGGGGCGGAGCAGCCATTTGTGGTTTGGATGGATCACAAAAATCTAGAATACATTCACTCAGCCAAGCGGCTGAACTCTCGTCAAGCCAGATGGGCCATCTTCTTTAACCGTTTTGATGTCTCCCTCTCATACAGACCAGGCTCTAACAACCTCAAGCCTGACGCCCTGTCTAGGCAGTATCAGCTGGAGGGCTCTCCATCTGACCCTGAAGGTATCCTCCCACCTGCATGTGTCATTGGGGCGGCAACCTGGGAGGTGGAAGACAAGGTAAAATGCTCCCATGCTGAACACCCTGCTCCCAGTGCTTGTCCAGATAATCGGTTGTTTGTTCCTGCCAGTCTCCGTTCTCAGGTTCTCAGGTTCTCCAGTGGGGGCACTCTTCTCGGCTGGCCTGCCACCCCGGGGTGAGACGCACCTTGGCCTTTCTCTGACAGCGCTTCAGCGGATAAGGATGCCAAGGAATTTGTTGCAGCTTGCCAGGTCTGCTCCCAGAATAAAACACTCACCAAGCTCCCTCAGGCCTTCTTCATCCTCTGCCGATTCCTCATCGCCCCTGGTCCCACATATCACTAGATTTTGTCACAGGCCTTCCACCCTCTGACGGTATTACAGTCATACTCACAGTCATTGATCGGTTTTCCAAAGCAGCTCAACTCATTCCATTGCCCAAACTACCCACTGCCACAGAGACTGCTGAAGTTTTGTTGCATCATGCGTTTCAGCTGCATGGACTCCCCAGTGATGTGGTTTCTGACCGGGGGTCACAATTTACTTCTCACTTTTGGTCGGAGTTTTGCAGGCTGTTGGGAGCCGCAGTCAGTCTGTCATCTGGTTTCCACCCCCAATCCAATGGCCAAGCTGAGCGCATTAATCAGGAGATGGAGACAGCCCTGTGCTGCCTCACTTCCCGTAACCCCTCCTCCTGGTCTAAGCAGCTCCTATGGGTGGAGTGTGCCCACAACACCCTTCCCAGTTCGGCCACTGGCCTGTCACATTTCCAGTACTCCCGGGGGTACCAACCACCCCTCTTTCCAGAACAGGAACATGAGGTCAGCGTTCCCTCACTTCAGGCGTTTGTCCAGCGCTGTCGATGCACTTGGTAGCTGGCCCGCTCCAAACTCCTCCGCTCCTCTGACCGTTATCAATGGTCTGCCAACAGACATCACAGTCCTGCACACCGTTTCACCCCAGGGCAACGTGTCTGGTTATTCAAGCGGGACCCTCCTCTCAGAGTGGAGTCCAGGAAGTTGGCTCCCCGCTTTGTAGGCCCATTTCCTGTCTCCAAGGTCATCACTCCTGCCGCTGTCCGTCTTTGTCTGCCCTCCTCTATGAGGATTCAACCCGCCTTTCATGTCTCGACGGTCAAACCTGTCAATGAGAGCCCGCTTCAGTCCATTTTCCCCAGCCCTCTGCCAGATTGTCTTGTGTTCCTGCCAAGCTATCCAGCGTTTTTCTCTTGTTCTGCCTGATTATCTGATTTTTGACCCTGTCTGCCTGTCTTGGATTCTGGATTCCCTGCCTGCTCCTTGTCAGATTTGTTTGGTTTGTCTGATTCTCTGGTTTTCGACTCTGTCTGAACTGTTAGTAAAAAGAACTTTGCCTGCCACTCTATTGTCTCAGTTGTCGTGCATTTGGGTTTGAATCTGTACTGTTGACTCTTACAGTCCATTACCATTTTTTATGTGATTTACATAAAAAAAGGACTGAGGGTTATGGTAAACATTCATTTTGTGCATCTTTAGGCAGTCTGTTGTCTCTGAGGGTGGTTTAGGATCAATATTTTGTAGTAGAAGCCAGTCTCTTTTTATCATCAGCTTTTTTCACAAAATGTGGGATGATTTCTTCTACAATTTGCAGGTATGTAATTGAATCCATTCCTCCTTTGCCAGAGGGTTTTTTCCACACTTAACAGTTGCAGAGGTGTTCTTATCATGACATTTTACACTCTTTTTTTTTTCTTCAAACATGCCTTTTCTCACAAGCCTCTTATTATAGATCGCTTCAAGTAAATCAAAGTGTGTATGGGTCTGTCATGGTGTGAGTCACATTTTCTTGAGCTTAGATGATGCCACAGCCTTTGTGTTGCTTTGATTGCAGCTTTAACAGCAAGCAGGTCTTTGAGGCAGTGGAGTAAGCTAGAGAGTCAACTACTTGAAAGAGGGTGGTTCTCGAAGTTATCCTTCGCTTTTAACGATGCATAAAAATGCAGAATGGAGATGGGATTTTATATATTCCTTGAAATGTCAAGATAGTCACAGGGACTCCCCTGAATTCCTCTTAGTCTAGTTCAACCTTACAGTATGTCACAGACAGTCAGATATGCAGTAATATGCTTCAATAAACTCTTACATCCCATTACTTTGAAAATTACATTAATATATTTATTGTAAAATGTTTAACAAATTAATCCTGTGAGGAATAAATAACTACAGTGGAGGTAAGTGAATGTGCTTATTCTATGTTATTTCTGTATTTTCAACTCTTATTGTGTCTTATTGTGTCTTGATCCTGCACTTAAACACAAGTTCATGTGCATGCACTGCATTTTCAAAAAATATTCTGACATCTCATCTATCCTTAGCTATCTTCTGCAGGTATGTGCAGACTCCTTCAGTAAACTTTTCACCTCCACATGGAAAAGAAATGTATCTTTAGGTTGAAGAAAGAAGAAGGTTAAAGTGAGCTCATCCTTGAAATTGACACTTAGCTACTTACTGACTGTAAGAGAACAATAAGGTGCGACACCATTTCACCTCATCTCTGAAAAATCTTTCTGTCAGGTTAACAGAAAATAAAAACATCCTTTGTTCTAGTTCAGAAAAAATCAATGTCTTTGTCTTGTTTTTACTTGTTGGTTATGTTGGTTTTTAAATGTAAATGTTCTAAAAGAGTATGTTAAATGCATGCATGTAAAATGCAAACTGTGGTTCAAATACACCAGTTTTTTTGATAGAGGAGTTAGAAACCTGAGAGATGTGGTGAACGCATTTGGTGACTAAATCAGGTTTTTTTTGCTTTGTTTTGCCAAATTGATTTGATTGTGGTGCTGACTGACAATTCAGAAAAAATAGTTTACCATTGAGGAAGAGATACCACTCAATTAATATTTTTATAGTGTCTGTTGAGAACATCCATAATCCATAAAATTCCATTAGCACATACCAAGCTCCCAGAATGTACAAAACAAGCAAGTCCCTTAGCAATAGTGTTCACAAATTAAGAACAAAAACTATGCTTTACATATCATCTTGCCCCCACTTCGCCATTATACACATACACACTATATCACTAGGATTTATCATATATTGTTAAAAGTGTTAGAAAAAAAGAGGGTCAGCCATGGCCCTAAGTTGATGTACCACATCAACACAACCATGAGAACTATAATGTATCTTTTCAGTAATGCATGGATAAATGTCATTTCCTGTTGGCTGCTCTCATAAAGTGAATGTTTTTTCACTTTTATCTCTCAGACCGCTATTTAAATTAGGGCCTTACTGAATGTAGCTTTTAAGGCTTCAACTCAGGTTTATGAATGTAGCCTTGAAATTTTGTCTCAACATTGTTTACCTCTGTGATATGTTGCCACAGGTTCATGCTTGTCACCAGTGTTGGGCACATTACAATACAACTGTCCAAGAAAAGTAGTAAGTCACTAATCGCATTTCTTTTGAGTAGCTTTTACCAAAATAACTGGAATTAGTATTCATTGGCACTAAAAAGCAAAAATGCATCACATTCTTTGATGGTCAATAATAGCAGTTAGTTTGAGTTAATTGCAGTTTGTTACAAATCCAGTGAGAGGCGACATTGTAGAGCATTATGAAGACTCTTTTGCATTTACAAGCAGTGGTTAATTATGTAACCAGAAAACATTCAATCTAACTCTGCCACTGCCATTTCACAAGTTGTTGATGAACCCAGTAACTATAATACTATTATTGTAATTTTATTAGTAACATATTATATAACTCCGTTACTGCCTACAAGTAATACACTACTTAACACTAACACTTACCCCTAACACAACCATTAAAATCAAAGCAGCTATGTTTGCTATCTGTATACAGTCTCAGTCACCATTCAACAGTAGACAGAAGACTGTAGTAGTGTATGATATCATCATGATGCCATATGTGACAGCTGTGGAAATTGGTGAAACATCAAGTAATCTAGTAATATCTAGTAAATGGTAAGTAATCTAGCTTACTGTTGGACCATATTGGTGTTTTCAGTATCCTTAAGTCCTAAAAAAGGCTTGGGCTGCCCTTGTGGGTTGTTTTTTTTTGGTGTGTGCATGTAATTGGGTGAAATTTAAAAAAAAACAACAACAAACAAACAAACAAATAAAAATCCCCCAAAAACGTTGTTCTGGTGTTGCCTGTCATAGCAGAAAATGAGTCGGGGGAGACATCCACTGTGGCCTCACATGGCTTTTACACTTTACAACAACCATCCACACAGCCTGATTTTGTGTGAAAATCTATAAGGGTGATGATGCTCTCTCAGTAGCCTGGTTTTTTACTGTTGCTAGGTAACAGTGGGAGAGTCTGCCGACATGACAACACACAGCCTAAAAAGCTGTGTAAAAGTGTGTGTATGTGTATGAGTGTGTGTGCCATAGCAGAGAAACAGCACTGTCTTTCAGTGAAGAAGCCACACACTTACTTACTCTCAACACGTCTCCTCCTTCTCCTTCATCCTCTGTCCTCTATTCATGCAAACCATCTTGACCAGTTTAGGTGGTCAGGATCTCTGGGGTTTTAATTCTGAAAAAAAAAATGTAATGACCTCCAAAAAATATCTTTACACCAAATGTTGTTTATGTTTGTCAAAATCCTCTAGGTATAGAATAAGTCCAGGGACAACAATATTCATGTGTAGGTGAAATACCCAAACAGAACCTTACTATGGCAGCCAGTGGGTTTCACATGCTCCATGACATAATGACAATATCATTCACTGAATGACAAAAGCCACAAGGTCAGTAAGTGGTGCTGGGTCTAGTGTCAATCTGAGTTTTGGTCTCGAGCATGTGCATCCAAACCTTTTGATGCCAGGAGCCACAAAGTGAATCAGGGCTCTGGACCATGGGACTTTTAATTTGAGGGGTTATGTAAAAGAACTCTTAAGCATACCAGGTAGTATCACTTTTAGTAGGAAAAGTAATTCAAGATTTTTGACTGAGGACACTGCTGTCAGGTGTAACTCTTGTAATGGTACTCTACAACCAGGGTGGTCATTAATGCCACATCTTGGATTTAATTGGGTTCCGTTTCATCATTGTTCCTGTCATTTAGTCACATGTTAGTCTCACCTGGGGAATTCTTTATAATAAGGGATAAAGGCGAAAACTTTGATGAGTATCATCACATTGCAGTTAATAAGCCTTTGATATACTCCTTCCAAATTGACAGAGAAAGGCTTTTAGAACAGATTTATCTCTCTCTCTTACTGGCTGCAAAACATTAGCAAAACCCTGTGATTAGCTGGTGTGAGCACAGTTTGTGTTTGAGACATCCCTGAAAAACAAAAGCTTAACAACAAATTATAACATGTGGGCATACAGTTGCAGCACAAGCCCATCTTCTTGTCAGCTTTTGCTCAATGTGACTGATGAAAACAACTGAATAAGTGAGGTCTGCCAACCACTCAGGGTTGCTTAGTTCAACTAGGCTGTCACATTTTTCTTTCAAAAAACCCTCAATTTCAGAATAGGGGGCTGGGCCGGCTCTTGCAGTGTCCCACAGTCAGGCTTGGTAAAGCATTCCATTTGTGCTTCTTGTAGTGGGGCTTTTGAGCTCCTCTCTGGGAATTCCAAGGTTTTCCCAAGGCAAATGAGGCAAATGATTCCTCCAGCAGGTTCTGGGTCTACCTCTTCCCTTCCCCAAGGCATCGGTTGTCTGAGTCACCTCAACTGACTCCTCCAGACACATAGAAGCAGTGGCTCTACTGAAAGCTCCCTCCAGATAATGCAGCTCCTCATTCCATTTCTTATTGGATCTGCTCAGCAAACCAGCAGGAAGACTATTTCCTGTTGCTTGTATCCAGAGTATCATTCTTTTGGTCATTATGCATAACTCTCTGTCCTCGTTTTTGAAAATGAGAACCACTCCACCCCAGACTGCCACTCCACAGGTGTGCCCCCTAACTTCCATGCAACACTAAAGCAGCCCCGTCAGCCAAGACAGCCCAACAATGCTCCAAGCCTTCAGCATCGAAAGGCAAATCTTATTCACTGCAACTTGCAGCCAAAGAGCTTTTTGACTTCCCTGACTACCTACCCAGGAACCTCTGTGTTAAATGCAGACAAGTCTGTGGCAGAATATGATGGCTTAGCTAGGATGCTTTGGGGATTTTTTGTGAATGTTTGTAGACTGCAATAGTAATCTGGTGCCCATGTGACACATCAACGGTAAACTGGGATTCTTGTGACTCTGTTGACTCAAACTCTTAAAAGATGCTATCAAACAACAAGATAAATTAACACCTTTGTTAGACCAAGAACAAGAGCAATACAGTACACAGAAACAAACAAAACATTAAGTCTCTATAACATCCATAAACAACCATGTTTTGCTTTTGCTTTTGCAGCTGCAGCTGTTTTTTTCCCACCCCTTTCTTTTATTCTCATGCATAAGCTTGTGATCACCATTAATATCTGTGGCTATGTTCTCCAAATAGTTATTTAACTCTTAGGTTTTTTGATGACATCTTGTTTTACCTATTAGGTGCTTTTATTATCTCTTCACAGCCTACAGTAGCCAATGAGAGACCGTGCTGAAGGTAAAGGTCTGCTCCCTTCCCTTAAAAAGAAATATTTAGGAGTAAATAAAAAAAAAATCAAATTTTTCACCGTGTTTAGACTCCTAGTTCTTCATGCCACTAGCACTTCAAGCGATTGTAACTACCTGAAAATAAAACAAAAAATTTCACTTTTCAAAGGTAATGCATGTAACTGTAGTCATGTTGTTAGAAAATGGCTTTCAATCTACTGTTTTACATTTTTTTGTCTAATTATTCAGACAGTGCCACGAAGGAAAACACTTGCCCTAGTTTGCATGGACAGGACGACCACGAACTGGCCCTTTAATGAGTGGACCGCTCTATTCATATCAGGAGGGGAGAACTGCCTGGCTAACGAATAAATGTACAGATTTTTTTCATTATAAAACAAACAGTTGAAGTGACGCAATAGAAGATATCAAGTCAAAAAGCTAAAACTCAAAGAGCAAAGTATGACAGTCACTGTAAAATGCAGCGTAACAGCAGCAAGGCTGGGCCTGCTCTCCCGTTAGCTCAAGCTTTCTGTCTCATTGCAGAGAACTGGCTGCTGGCTGCTGCGTCAAGGCAGACAGCGTTAGTGAAACAACAACAGGAAAAGATGTGATTTCAAACTGAAAACAAAAGCACGAGTATAATTCAATTTAATACAAACCCCCCCCCCCAAAAAAAAACAAGGAAATAAAAGACCAGATATCGGCCCTTATCCTTTATTCTTGATCCTTTTCTCTGTTTTTTACTTTGGACCACATGCAGAATAAGGCAATAAAAAGTAAGATATTTATTTTCCAATGTATAATTTTTTTAAATTTTTAAAATACTGTTTAGAAAAATGAAATAGAGCAGACAATAATTCTTCTTCTTCATCTTAATAATAATAATAATAATAATAATAATAATTATAATAATAATAATAACAATAATAATAATTTGTCTTGATTGACATGGCATTTATTAAAGGTCACCTAGCACAAATTTCGTTAAATCTTAGATATTTAATCTTAACACAGAATGGAAGTGTGATCTGTCTGTGTCAGGTTTTTGGTGATTGACTTTATAAATGTTTAAATTAACCTTTTTTAAATCCATTTTTCATTTTTATGTTGGTTAGAAAAACAAACAAACAAAATAATGTTTTTGTTAGCAACATGAAAGCTTTTTGACAAAATTTTGCTATTATTGTGAAAGTTGTAACCGGAAGCGCCATTTTTATTGCAGTTTGGTCTGATAGTGGTGCTACTGGCTAGGTACAGGATGCTGTCAGGCCGAACAGACGCACCGACCTAACGGAGATAAACCGCAGCAGCATCTTTTGTTTTCTGGAGCTGGATTTCCAGGTAAAAACGTCTGATAAGCCTCACTGTGATGCTAAGGTGGCAGTGTGCCATACCAGCAATGACTGAAAAGCTACTGCAGCCACAGACGATGCTCATGACTTGTTTTTTCCCTTCATTTCTAGCCTTGTCGTAAATATGGCTATTGTTCGGCGTACTGTCATAGTCGCAGCAGCTAAGGTAATTTCATTTAACGCAACATTTATTTATATGGCTAAGGAGATAATGTAAGCGGTGGTTCAATGATAATATGTTGTATCAGCAGCTGTCTGATCTTGGTGACAGAGCTAGCTTCCAGCGCAGGGACACAGAAGAATTCTGTGCTGTGCTGTGTTCATGGCTGTGCTGCTGTGTCGGTGGGCTTTTGCCATTGCATTGCACCAGCACTAACAGCGCGCGCACGGACGCATGCATGCACGTTCGCAAGGTGTAGTTACTTTTTGTAGTTGGTATGAGTGTCAACTCCCAATGTGCAGCCACTGATACGTGACCAGTCTGAACACATCCTAAACCCGTCTGTTTTGATTGTGATACCATCAGTGCTTGTGAAAGGAGTGCAATGAATTGTCAAGGAACTGGACTTGTCCAGGCTTTTTAAGTGCTTATCTCCAGGCCTGCTCTGCTCATCCTGCACACAGTCTACTTTGTCATTTTTTTAAGTGACAGTGATTTTAGCAGTATTTGTTCAGGGCTGAAATCAGTTTTGAATGTTTGAATATTTGTCCCAATATGATATCTGGGTAGGGCACTGTGAAATCTGTCCCAATTTTGTGTGATTCTGTTAATCTGTTTTCCAAATTTCCGTGTGTCCATCACATTTGTGTCATTTCTGCATTTTATGCTCAAGGGATCCCTTGCTATCAGAGTGTCTCATGGTAAATGAATCAATATTCCAAGGCTATACCACATGTCATGTTTTGGATATCAGCAGTTATGGTGCCTCCCCCCATAAAACATGGTTAGTTTTCAGTTTGTTTTACTTGCATGGGTTTGACCACTGTATAATTTGGTTTAAGTTGAATTGCACATTAAAGATGATAAATCTTGTTTTTAAGCCCCAAATAAAAAACAAATCAGTTTTTCAGACATTGTTACTATGGCAGTGCAAGGTGCGTGTGGTGTGTAAGTTGAGCTTGCACTTGTCACAACCTCGTGGTGGAGCTTCATTTGTACATGTGGAATAGGGATGCATCCTCACTGAGAGCATGCGTTTCCTCTCACAGATGTCAACTATGGGCTTGTGTTACACAAACCCACAAGGCTGCATTTTTGCGCTTGCAGCTGAATTGTTACCACAGGACTTTGCCTTTCCGCTCATGGATACAGGTGTGCTCGCATCATGTTAACTGTTATGGTTTTTATGTGCGTGGCCTTTGAGACTAATTGAACGTAATAATATTGATTGCTGTTTTTTCAAAATAAGTTGTTTTGTTTTGATAGAGAGCGCTATATGCCAAAATTTGTAGCCCATGAAATAAAAAAGCAAACTGTGGTGGGCAGCATTAATATTATGGAGGGCCACCTCAAATAAATGAAAAGATGGAGCAAGATGCTCCATCCTACCCCAAATCTCTTGGAGGTGCAATCATCTTCTGCAGCTAGCTGCCAGCATTGTCATTCTGCTCCACCCATTCAACCCAGACAATGCTAAGAGCCCCGCTGTTACGTTGCTATGCTAAGCCAGGCACACAATTAATCCCAACTCTTGAGGTTAGCAAGCTAAATCCCAGTACCTCACCCTATCTGTGCTACATCAGAGTGAACATATGTCCAGATCCTTTCTAGCTGCCTGTATGCAATATTACCCATTTGGAGCTGTGTGTGTGTATGGTTTGGGGATGCAGCTTTTAACAGATTTCACCATTAACCGCAATTAAAAACGTCATGATAAATTATTCGTAAAAGCCGCAGTTCACCGTGTTTCTGTTGTCACTCTCAACAGATAATGACGCTAAATGTTGGCTTAACTTGCATGAAACACAAAGTTACAGCAGTTGTGCACCAGCTTTAAGTGCCATGCTCACTGTAAATTAACTGAAAAATGGTTGAGGGACCGAGTAGCAAAGTTTTGTTTCCACCAAAGAGACGCCTGAAGCCGGCAGAATGGGAACACTCTGAGTACACCAAGAATGACCGTGGTGTCATTCAAGATGATGGATCACCTTTTTACAAAACATGCCGAAAAACAGTTGTGGATAAGGGAGCCAACGCACCCAATTTGACAGAGCATCGGGGGGATCACCACCTAGCTTTACATGTCCAAGTAAAGGTTATACCTAATAACTAACTTAAGTTATGTCAGTGGCAAGGTACCAAATGAAACATTAAGTTGGTACGGAATTAAATATACGTGTCACTTACAATCAGTGGCGTAGCGGTGAGAGTTGGGCTTTAATCACAACATAAAAGCAGCATGAAACATCAGTCTCAGAAAGACAGGAGTAATATAATCCTCTTGAGGCCTTCAGTCAGCGATAATTTAATTTTACACCCTGTTGCTTTCTCTTGTCTGCGTTAAGTAAATGTACCAAGTATAAAACACTAACCTAAAATCAGAGAGCTTGTAGATTTCCAGTGCTTTACCATGGGATCTAATTAACTGCATTTCAGTTATTAATAACACTGCATTAGAAATGTTCTCAATTCGCTCAATAATTTTTACTAAAACTTCAAACAAACAAACTAAAACATAAGACAAGCGTTTCTCAGACCAAGCGTAAAATAAGATTAATAATTAAAAAGACAAATTTAAAAAAAGGTATGTTTGAACACGGGGCAGGGGTCACTTTTATTTAATGTCAGAGCGGTGGACTTCTATTGTATTGCTGGGTTATTGGGTTATTTGTGTTTCTAAAGGCAACAATAAGTAATATTAAAATTTCCAAAGATTGTTTGATTGTAATCTTATATATTAGTGGTGTTGTGAAATCAATTAATGCATTAAAATCGTGAAACCATGATTTTTCCTCAGACAACAATTGCACAAACAAAATCTAAAAATGTTGCGTCCCTTGCATCAATAACTCCAAAGCCGAGCCAGGTCACTGTTTTCTGTTTTCAAATGAACAGCCGCCCCTGCAGGTGATTATTGACAGTTTTCCTTTACTGCAAGTTTGTTGTGTTAGGTGAAGTAAAACTCCACTGATAAGTGTATTCTGTCTCCAACAGTGTCTTGCAGTGCAGGGATCACAATCTTCGGACATGCTTAACAAGTCAAACTCAGAAGTCCGTCTCTTTTGCCCCTTGTCTGTCCTTCAAGGTAACTCACTGATTGCTCAAATGGGTTAAAGCAATATCATGGTAGTACACCTTTCACATTAGGGGGCTGAGCTACACAGGGGCCCCTGTGTTAAGCACTAGAGGGGAAGTAAGTGTGACTGCCAGTCCAAAATGTTGGGGGGTCCGTTAATGAAGATGTCTTATATCCAGTTCGAGAGTGTACCTAAGCACAGAGTGGATGATTTTGTTTTGAATGCCAAGCTGAAATGAAAAAGCAGCATTTTGATCAAGGTTACATTCTCCCAAGGTATGTGGAGATGGAGTGAAGGGCAGTGCAGATGGCATCTTCTGTTTGGCCACTGGCTCTGAATGCTCGCTCATGAGAGTTCAGGCTGACTTGGATGTTGTCTTTTTTTTAAGACATCATCATCAGAAAGAAGGAGTGAGTTCCACAAGGTGAAGGTGTAAACTAGACACAACTGATTCCTGTCAGACTAACATTTCAAAACTGTATGTTTTAAGCATCTTTTCAAGACCTTCGATGGCTGCGTGTTGTTGCTGGGGAATACTTTGACTTCCTTGGTGATAATTACAGATTCCTCAGAAAGTTGTATTTATGTAGTGATACAGTCTCATGGGGGCCTCTACATCATTCAAAAACATTCCCCTGTACCTTTACTTGTCTTTTTCCTGTCCTTTTTTTATACTTCAGTTGGACTTCAGTTGTTTTATGTCAGGGTTTTCCTGTTTACTTGTTGCTTGTACTTTGGAAAGAAGCGGATGATGCCATTGTCTCTGTGGCTAGTTGGATTTCTGCAAATTGCCTTTTATACATCCTAATTGGATAGTCAATATTATTGCTTCATGTTTGAGAGGTGTGCTTCTAAGGAGAGTGTGTGAAATACCACTGAAGTAAACACAGGTTGGTCAAATGATTTGTGTGACTTTTGCTAACTGTTTTAAACTAATATGCCTGTAGAAACTAACGTAGAAACTAATGTACAGCACAGAGGCAAAAAAGCATGTTACATTATTGAACAACATAATGCAAGAATAAAAAGGTCCTATTGTAAAGCAGGATTTATTAACGTTATTGAGAACAAAAAGCTTTTTACAAACAGTTTAGTAAACTTGGTTAGGTTATGCTTTGTTAACCCCTTTCCCTCATGTTGCCTCTATTCTCATCATTATTTGGCGGTTTTTCATAGTCTGTCAGAGCAGTCAACTGCACAACGCCACCGTGTTTTTGAAGTGTTCCTCATGTTCTATGCACTTGTGTGGGAGCTACATCACCTTGTATCCAGTCTGAGAAGCGTTTGGTTATTGAATTCCTTTGACCATGTTACTGTCAGGATTGACAATTTAGAGAGTAACACACTGACATGAAAGTAGAACAAAATAGAAAGCAAGCTAAAATAAGAAATCTGAGTGCTTGTCAAGACAAAAAAATATTAAAAAACAGAACCTCAGATCAAACAGGACAACAAGAGGTGCACAGGCAGGACTGGGGAACAGACGTAGGACCAAGGGACAGGGACAGGACTTAGCAGAGACAGACAGACTGACAACGACTTAAACACCAAAGGCGGGGGGGGGGGGGGCAATAACACACAGGTCAAACACATGAGGAGGGGGCGAGCAATCACACTGGAAGGAAACTTTATGTGGCAAGAAACAAGACATTGACACATGACATTAGTAGAGTCAAGGAAAAGTCATGGAATTTTAAATCATGGCCACAGTTAGAACCCTGCTGACAGTGCACTGCTTCAGTCTGCAGTCTTGATGAGTAATGCTGGATAATTTAGTCTATGCAAACACAGTCAGGGCTTTTTCTGGCTCTCACTAGAGCTTCAGTGTTAGGCCCAGGGCTGCAGTGTCCAGGAACAGCTGAGAGGAATTTGATCAGAATTTTGCAGTACACAGGCGTTTAAATATGACATAACTATTGTTACACTTGACTGTGTAATCAAGCACAATTTCTTATGAACAAATTTTTTTCAGGTGATCAACTGAAATGAATTTTAACCTACTTTTGCTCCATCTTTTGGAAAGCCTGTGTGCCCCCAGGCTTTGTTTCACATAGCTCCTCTTGATGTCAAGTGCATAGTAGCCACACATTCAGCTAGGTGACACTTCTAGTGGTCACTACTCAGTGCTGGATATGTGCCGCTGTGCTGCTCTACCACCACATGAATTTGAGTGTGTCCACCCACATTCGCCACTGTTTTTCTCACCAAGGGGCTCCAGTAGATCAACAAAGATGTTTAATGTACAAAGTCTTCATCCACTCCTTAATTCTGATCTAATGAAAACGCAGTGAATTGTTTAAGCTACTTACTGTATATTTAACCAGTTCAGCCTGCCGTTAGCACAGTAGCTAATACAGATAGCATTTATTGTAGGCTCATGCACTGGAGTATGTTTATTGACAGTCAGCCAGTAGGGTTGGGAATGGAACTTGGTGCTCTTAGAGGTACCGACCAAACTGCGTTGGTACTCTGGAGCATCTCTTCACATAAATCATCATCAAATCAAACATTTTGGTACCACAGAGTGCACACTAAGAAGAAAAAGAAACATCAGAACCATCCTTTGATTCCCATATGCCTATGCACTCAGCCTGTTAGCTCAAAGCTAACACACAATAAGAATATCCATTGATGTGCTAGGGGAAGTTAGCACTGCATCCAAGATAAAATAAATACATATATTCAAAAACGATCAGTTTAATTTGCATAGGTAATAGGCCTGCACAATTAATTGCTTTAGAACCTCGATGTAGATTCACCCCTACATGCGATTTAATTTCTAAATTACGCAGATTTTTTTTTTTCCAAGAGCCGGCAGCATGTGTCAGAGTTGTAAACAAGCGCTTCAAGGCTTCTCCCTTATCCAATGACAAAGCGCCTTTTGGTCACGTGATCCACAGCACGCAGAATCAAGTTTCTGTGGAGGGACTGCAGTGTTGCCGAAATAACATTAATCGCAAGGAAAACTCAGTGAACAACTGAACGCAAGATGGATCTTGCTGAAAACCCAGGTAGCAGTGACAAGAATAAAAAAAAAATCATGGTAGAAAATTGTGATTTCAATTCAAAGCTAAAAAAATCGAGATTCATATTTTTTCCTGAATCGTGCAGGCCTGATAGGTAACATTAAATGACATGTGTTCATACTAGGCAGAGGCAGAGTCTGCAGCAGGAGGGGAAGGATTCCCAAAAAGGGCCATAATATTGGACCTTTAATAATCTGTTCAATTTTCAATGAATTTTTGCAATATTATGGTTAATAGTTCCATTGTGAAATCAGCTGAAACAGAGAGTGTGTTCATGTCCTATCTTGGCAAAAGATAAGCTGTTGCTCATTTTGGCAGAGAAACCAAACATGCAATTTGCATTACAGTGAACCAAATGGAAATCAGGCGGCATGTTTTGTGTGTAGCCTGCTGAGGACGACACATCCCTCAATGAGACAGGGGCAGTAATGTTGCATTTTAATGTCAGATGACACAGACTGAATGGTAAAGACAGTGCCCACTTCTACAACACAACTACAATTTACCTAAACAGTCTAGCTTTTGCAAAAGTTAAAGTTGGCCACACAGTATCACCAGCTGCCTCACTCCAAATATTAGTGTTTATTTAAGATGAGGATAATCAGGATAACCATGGATAGATTATTGGAATTAGAAAGACAGAAGCAGTTGAGAGATTGCCTTACTGTAAGACAATGTTGGAAACAAAAGAGACAAACTTTTTTGAAAAATGGACAAATAGTTCCCAATGACTTTCTACAAGTATTTTTGTTTGAAAAGCTCAGCGCTTGTAATCACGCTTCTAAACTAAACAACGTTGAATTACAGGCTTGACAGAAAAAGTAAGCTGATGAGGTTTACTTGCTGAGACTGCTGCTCATGCTGAAGGAAAGCGTTAACCTGGCAAAGCTATTAAATTAACCACCGAAACACCCCTTCAGATAGGGAATATTACATGTATCTATAAGGATAGCAGGTTTTTCCTGGTGAAGGCTGGCACCGCATAAAACCATTACAGGGTGGCTGCATTATGTACCTTCCTTGTTTGACTCCCACCTGGTAGCATTTTCCTCAGTCGAAAATTAATTGATAAGCATAATATATTCAGATAAGGGAAATATGACTTCATGACTAAAATAAATAAATAAGTAAATAATTTAAAACAAAGCAAAAGTTAATCTAAAGAAACTGCTAGCACTTAGTTTGTTTCTGGGGTACCTCAAAAAACCTCATCCAAAATTAAACCCCAAACTGAGAATTTTGTGAGCTCTGCAACCAGCCAGTCACCCGAAATCTGACCAATGATTTCCACCATTTTAATAATAATCTGGCTTCTGGTATAATTGGTGTTAGTATTGGCCTGGAAGAGACAGAAAAGCAATTAGTGGGCATACTTAGCAGTAATACAGTATCTCCAGTTTCGTAGAGATGTTCAATTTCCACCTTGTAATCAAATGGCAGTAGTATTTACATTCAACCCATTAAAATAAGAACAGCCAAATGCTTACACACCCAGCTAGCAGCTAACGTGGGGGTGAAAAGGGGTTGTTTACAAATAGGCTAGGTATTGAATTTCAAGCTAATGATAGATTCTGTGTTTTTGTGTGTTTTGCTGAGATGGACCAAGAGAATACTAGGTTAAAACAGATCAGCATTGCTGATTTTGCCTCTCACTTTTGGAATTGCTGGAATGTAATGTAATGTAACCTTGGTATGTTTAATGATAAGTGAGTACTGAAGAGTCTCCATTTAAAAAAGAACCTTTTTAAACAAGCTCGCCTCTGAGCAACTGGTCAAACGGAAACAGAGAAGGCAAATTTGAGCTTGGATTAATGCAACATGAGGTTGACATACTATTCATGATCTATACCTTGTGGTAATTAAGAACTTTTCAGTGAAACAAATTAATAATTAATATATAGAATAAATTTAATCAATGACTATTAAATAACACCCTCTGCAATAAAGATTAATATGATGGATTATACTTATCAGCTGGCCTTTGAAATAAAGGCCAAACACTGCCGTTCCTCATTATGTACCTTCTGCAATTTTTATAGAAAAAAACCCCATTTATTTTCATGTGAAGTAACCGCACAGTTAGTGTCTTTTTTTCTATACACCCTTATGTGTGCAGAAGCAAGCTATTTTTTCTGTTAAAATAGATGTTTTAATGCAGTTGCTTCTGAAAATGACATATTATGAAGTGGTCTATATATCATTAAAACAAAACAGAAAAGTTAAAACAAGAAATTATAATCATTTGCTTCTACATCTTCATCCTTTCAGGTTTTCATGTGTCAAAGATGGAGGACCATTTCATCATTTCCCTGGCCTTGCCATTAGTTTCTATGCTATGGCTTCTTCATGGAGTGTAGAGGAACTGTCTGGGTGTTTTGTATCATCTGATCAGTCATTACAGAGACCATCATTAAAACTACAAATAACAAATATCAGCATGAATAATTGGTGGCTGACTTACTGGAACCCTCTAAATATTGGGTCACATTAGGGTTACTGGGTGAGGACAAATGCAGGGATGGAGTGTGTTTGTTTGTGTGTGTGAGTGCGGGCGGGTTTGGGTTTGGGGGGTCTTCCAGATGGCTGCCTTGATCAGATTAGAGATGTTAAACCTTTCTGCTTTGCTTGTCCACAAAACAAAGGCGGGTTTTCTCATCTTTTCGATTCTGCACAGCACTTAAATGAATGAACAAATGCTGCACATAGTCATTGTTCAAGGGGAAGAAAAGCGACCCCCTTCTGTGTCTTCAAAACCACTGGCCTACATTACACCAGGTCATCAGCAGCTTTGCTTGTAGGATGATCATGGCATTACTTTTCCATTTCTTTCTTCTGTTCAGTGTTACACTTTGAAATAATGATTGATAAAGTCACTTTTATGCACTTTTTTTTTGCTACTGATGCTGATAGTTCTTATCTTGTGATTAGTAGCGTTTGGTCGGTAAAGTTAACCTGACAAAGATTTTGTTAGTTAGTTTGTTTTTTTATGGTAGTTGACAAAATAAAAATAAAAGAATCCTGATCTCAATGGAGAGGGATGCTGCTGGATCATCCCCAATCCCTGAGTTTCAGACAGGGATCACTGAAATGTATGTGTTCATCCAATGTTAGTGCTATTCATGTGGTGAGTTAATAACATTACATAAGAGAGATTTTTTTCTTTTTTTCCAGTAACATCTGCTGTACACTACTGAGGCTACAGAGAACACAAGCTATTTAGACTTCAGGCTCTCACAGTATCTGCCATAGTTTATTTATTTAAGCAGCTGCACTTCGTCATGGATGTTTCCAGCAGATTGGATTTCAGGAGGAATGCACTGTTGTATAACACCTTCTTTGAATCAACACTGAACTGGTGATAGCACACTGGTTAATATGTTTAGGTTTCGGTTTAAGCTCCATGTCATGCTGTCTGAGTTGCAGACCATGAATTGCAGATGATTTTGGAAGGATGACAGTTGTTACCAGTTTCGTACTATTTGTTGTCAAAGATCTCAAGTTACAATTTATAAACAGAAACCAGACTAAAAACAGACGTATTGTATGACAGTACAAACACTCCACACAGAAGAAGGGACAAATTATGTTTGTGTTTTTTTGTTTTTTCTCACATTTCCATTTGTATTACTTACCTCTAGTCAAATGTTTGAAAAAAAATTAATTATTATTGCACCTTTTTTATTTTTAGAAAAACATAGACTGGGCTTGAAATTGGTACTGTTATAGTCACACATATTCCCCAAATTTAATCTGTGCAACCTCAAAATGTATTTGGGAGCGTTTCTGCGAGCACAAATAATTGAGACTTGACAGAAAACTGTAGACTTTTGTTTTATTGAGTCCATTTGTTCCACTAAAATGGCGTACTGGCAGATTTTTATAAAAATGCAAAAGGAAGGCTTTTCTGTTTTTAATGGGTCTTTTTCTTGTCTAAGTATGGCCTAATATGGTGACCTGTGGTTGAATAAGAATGCCTGCTAAAAGGTGCAGTGTTATGATGTCAAGAGTGACGTCTGCCTTCATGCATCACGTAGCTGAAAGCTCCTGTGTTTAAGTAAATGTAATATTACCATAGTGTGTAGTAGGTTAACATCCTAATTGTTCAGTTAGTGTTATATGTTGTCATGTATTTATTAGAAAATAGTAATTATACTTGCGGTTTCTCCTCCTCATCCTCCTTGCAATAATGTTCTCCATCTTTTTAGATCACGTAAGAATAAAGATTAAAACAGAGAAATATGGTCAATCACAGGTAAATCCTTAAGACACCGACTGACTTACATTCATTCAGCGAGCGTCTCTCTCTTTTCTTTAGAATTTCATGAGATGAGAAAAGCAGAATATCAGATGCCGTGGCTGTTTGTGGTTGGCTGAGAGATCTGAACTAGTTAGTTCGATCACACTTCCAGCTGCCGTCAGGCTGAGTTTCCATTACATGTGACAAACATCTTTGATCTGACATCAGATGTGACGGGACAATAAATATAGATACAAATGTGTATGCTGGTTCAGATGGTTACATTAAATAGTGGTTGCTGTGATTGTTTATTGCATTTAAATTGTACCTGACACTCTGGAAACCTGCCTGTGAGGTTTCGGTGACGTGTGCGCACTGCGTGCCTGTCAGCCAAATTACCACTACACTGGGCGCGCTACGCCTGCGCCGAGAATAGACCAAGTTTGAGCTGGTGAGCTTTCAATGCACCTTCCGCGCAGTGTTTACGAAATTGTCACTGTGCCAAGCTGAATCTGTGGACACCTCCCTCTGGTACGCCGCCACGCCCAACTTAGCGCATCCCGGTCTAGCAAATTGCCAAATTGGCTGCTCACGGTTGTGCACCGGAGGAAACTACCACTGCGTGGGGTGCGCCACGCACTGCCACCCTGCACCACCATGCGCTGCGCCATGAAATTAGAGCCCATAGTGTTTAATATGAATATGTTAAAAATGTTACAGTTATTGTTAAAACAATGAATTTCTGATATGACTTGATAAATTAATGTTTTAAGCAGGTACTTATCTGTTACAAGTTGATAGGTTTTAACAATATACTTATGTTATGGCATGAAACTTTTATGGAATTAACACTATATTCTGTTTTTATTGTTATAAAGTTAAACTTATCATGTCATAATGTGACAGGTTTATTATTTTAACAACAAAATGATCACTTTGCAATGTTAAACTTTTCATTGTCATAACAATACATTTATCATGTTATAATATGATACAAATCTATTTTTTGTCTATGGTGTGTCAACAATACACTGCCATATTTAAAGACTAGAACTAATGCAGTGTATTTTTCTACAGCTGAGTAAAGCAACTACCAACAATTCTTTCTCAGTTCTGCTTCCTGCTGAAACTTCTGAGCGAACAAAACTGCTGCATCGGTGTTTGCCTTCAACTTTACTGTGAGCATCATTCTATTCAAGATGGAGGAGAAGTAAAGCTTTAACTGTTAAGTCACAAGCTCTTCTAGAGTATAACTAAACCCCAATTCGTTTTTTTCAGCTTAAAACCAATTTATGTGGGAATTTAGTTGTGTTGTTTGGCTGTTTGACTGTTGATTGACTTAGTTCAAGATCTTGACATTTTAGTGCAAAGAATGTAAATTCTATCTGGATCTAAAATGCACAGTGACTGTCCTCCTCAGGTTGAAACCTTGCTTTTGCATTTAAATTAGTTTTTGTTGGCTGATGTAGTAAGTACTGACATTTGCAGTCAGTACATATGTCATCAATGAATTCTCATGCTCTTTTCCACACCAACTTGCCTCCCCACTCCTGCCATAAAACCAACAGCTCCTGCTTCAGCAGACCAAGCAAAAGGAGAATTGTAAGCAGAGTGATAGCGATTGTATTACTAGCATAGATATTATCATAGGAATCTCTAGGCGAGAAGTAGGACCATTAACACACAGAATCCCTGATTACTGAGATTAGCAAGCATAGACTTGAGCATCAAGTGATGAAAGAGCAAACTGGCAGGGCCAAAAGTGCTTGAGGAAAAGCCACATATTTACATTTATTACGATTGTCCCTTCATTCTTCTCCTCTCTTGTCATTTTCATTAGCATTTTCGTTTTTCTGAGAGCCAGTTACATAATAACTGTACACTTAATTAGCATGACAGTTATTTAATTTTATGCAGATAAGAATCTTTTTGAAGTCAGATGTAAATGAAAAAGAAACGTTTAAATTGTTCTAAATATTTTGGCATCTTAGTTCATGTATTTTAGAGGCTACAAATGAATCACTGTTGCTTGTCCATGTTACCCAAGACAGTTACAGAGTTACTCAAGATTTGTATTATAAGGGGTCCCTTACGATATTGCCTACAGGGCCTTACCTGCAATTATTCCATGCAAGCATGATAAAGGATACAGGTTTTCTATCAAATGAACCAGCTTTTTATGCCACTAAAGATGCCTACTGAGACTATTCCCTCCCTCCTCAAATTCCCTCCCTGTTCTACATTGCTGCATTGATGTATGTCACAAACCATAGACTGTATAAGGGTTATTAAATTAGTCCTGTCAATGGAAAGTCCCATATTTGTGAGTGCGCATATGTGCATGTGTATGTGTGTTTGTTTGCGTGTGTCTGTGTGTGTGATGACTGGATTGAGTCCATCAAAGTCAAGGAGTTCAGCAGGCTCACTGTCTATCTGAGGCACACAAAACCTGCCTTGGATTAACCTTTGTGTTGCCTTTGATCTGGTTAGTTGTATTTATGTCCCAGTGCAGCTCGCACTACCACTGATCCCTGAGCAGACCTTGGATCTGAACGACAAATTTATCAAAAATGTTTCCAAACCATTGGCAAATCGTTTGCCCTACCAGTTACTATAAATATGTATCTGTAAAATAATATACCATATGTTCATAATGTTCATCTTGAATTAATTAAATAAAAAAAAATTAAACTTTAAGACTTTTTTTTTCACAGAACCAAATCAAATCACTTTCAGTGCCTCTCCATTGCTTTTATTTTTACAATGCACTTAAAGTAGAAATTTATTTTGATGTCACCACCTGACCACAAAGAGGCCTCTCAGATTTTTCTGTCATAAAATACCACGCAGGTTGTTAAGAAAGGTAGTTGATTCTTGAGACTCCAGGTCTTTTGGTGCTGACGTTTTTGGCTGGGGGTGCTGTTTGTATGCCTGGGTATAGAGTGCATAAAGGTCAGAGTTTCCAGTAACATTTAACGCGACCTCCAAACCCTCCAAAAAGAAAGACACAAAGCATGCTCATTTTATATGCGTTTCACTCCACTGAGCTGTGATTGCTCCTCTCTCAAAACTCTACTGAGGGCGTGGCTTTTCCAGGCTCCCACACGCAGCTATGAGGAGGATCAAGTTTGATTGACAGAAACCCAGGCTGGAGTTGGAGATGTATGTCCAGTGCAACACCTAATGAGTAAACTTCAACCACAGACAGAAAACTAGGCCAAAATGTAGGCTTTTTTTTATCACATCACAACCACACATGCTGTCCCCCAACTCACAGCTCCCGAACCTGAGCCTGGAACCAGTGGGAAAAAAACAAAAAACAAAGATTTTTGTCACTTTTTACCACTGTTACACACAAAGACAAACTAGCTTTAAAAGTTACTTTTTTTGTTTGGTTCTATGTGGTGGATACAAGCAAAGTCCCAAAAGACATGTCCTGCTACTTGGCGGCCATCTTGGTTATGCCCCTGGGCAGGTTTTTTTCTCTAAATGAGTGGGGAGATAATCATAACTGCACTCTCAGTGGTCATATGGATATAAAAACTGAATATTCACTGCAGATTCACCAGTGAAATCTTACATTGACAGCTGAAAAGTTTTGTGTCTTTGCCCAAAAATAATCTCTTTGATAAAAATGAGTGTAACTGTAGTTTCTTGTATCCTAGTAGATACTAGGTTTGGCTGAGGGCTAATTAAGAATAAGTACCAAACTGCTGCCATGCTCTATGTTGGTGGTGTCCTGTGATGTGTTCCTAGCATTCTTCACCTATCAATCAATCCAAAAAAATATTTTTATTAATGGCCAAGGCATAATGCTCTGGACTTGGAAACCATATGTTACACTTGAACTGAGCTATTTTAATTTTACAAAACCATGTTTAGAACCATTTAAAAGTATTTTGGAAAATATTATCTCTTTCTTGTTTGCTTCTCATCTAGATTTGTTTTTGAACTTTTCTGTACCATACTTCCTCTAGCATTCAACCCAAGGGTGTAAAACCTTGAATCCTACAACAGGCCTGAATACCTAGCTGCTTCTTCAGACTTACTAAGGTATTTTAGAGATGCCAGCCTATGCCAAACTTGTTTCAAAAGAGAAAACAAGACCAACATCAAGTCACAATTAAACCCAAACATGAGAAAATCATATCAAAATACCTAAAATACTTAAATAATATTTTCTGAACCCTTTTACTTGAAAATGTATTTTATTTTAGAAGTTCTACACAGTGGGCTGGAAGAGAAAATGCTAGTATCAACTTGTACGGTGATTAAGGCAGTAGGGTCAATCTGACAGTAAGATGTGAGCTGCAGCTCTGTGGTAAACTCATTAGCTTGGCCAGACATCAGCTTTGCTCTTGTTCTTCCTAACCTGATCAGGACTTCTTCGGTGCTCCACTGCTGCTCCTCAAGGGTTGCAGTCCGATATATTTTTGTGTGGTTTTTTGGGGTTTTTTTTGCCTTGTTTTGTTTTGTTAGGTTTGGACTTTTACTAAACACATATTTTGGATTTCTAGAGAGTATTTTTTTGATCCAGCTTTTTTCTCTTTCCATTTCTTAAGCTTAGCCTGTGAAGCCATACATGCCAGCATATAAATGTTTTGCAAATAACATTACATGAATTTCGGGCTAACTTGGAATATATTGTGAGGCAACAGTGACCCTCTGTTGCCATGGACAACAATGTGTACCGTGATTGCTTGCTTCCTTATACGCCAAATTATCAAATGCCTGGTAACTGTGTGGAATTCCAGGAAGTGCTCTTGTGGTAAGTCCATGTAGTTCAGCTGCATATGTAGAATGTGATACTTTTCTTAGGAAACTCAAATTGAGTAAAAGAAGTGAAAACACAATTTTTATGAAGTGATTGTCAAACTATACCTGTTAGGCTCCCCAAGGCATCTGTGAGTTTGGAAAACTTTGCTTTTGGGTGGAACATTTGAAGGAGAGCTGATTATGCCAGTTTCCCAGTCCAAACATTACAGTCATTTCACGTATTAACAATAGATGAATTGCATCATCGTCTAACCATGGTTTAGCAGGGTTTTTGCCCAGTTGGTCCGACATCAAAATAGGTATCTGGGAGAATCTAAAGGCAGTAAAAAGGGTCTTAGCAGCATCTTTGTTTCTCTTCAATAGTTTAGAAAGGGCAACAAACAAGCAATCCAAAGAGGACTTCTCCAGTTCTTTTCCAAGTTCTATGGATACCACAGGTTTTTTGCATATCCATACCAAGCCCAAAATCCTGTAAACTGATCTTTAAATCTGCAACATTGCAAAGAAAACCTAAGTCCAGATTGACACTTGGAACAGTTTCTTATACTAATAATTCTAATACAGAACACATGCTTTACTTTGTTCTTATCACCTCTAGGTAATTAGTGATACTGTTAGTGTCAGATTTTTAACCAGAGAGTTTATCTCCACAGAAGGTAGAGTCACTTGAATTTAATGGAATTAAATCTATCTGAATTATTTTACTCTTTGGCTTATTCTTAGTTCATATTTTTAGCCCTACTCGTACAGCTAGCTATAGGAAATCCAATCATTTTAAATTACACTAATTTTATTCTACCTCCACACCTAATTCCATTGTCAATTTTAACTCTTTATTTTCAACATCCATGCATTTGCTTAAATAAGACCTACCCACCGCATGGTTGTTTTTTTTTTAGATCACTTTAATGCAAGTTGCTCTCTTATTCCAGTTATATTCTATCTAAGAAAAACAGAGGTAAAGAACACAGGAAACAGATGCCAGAAACTTTATTAAACAAAATCATGCGCTCAGAAAAGCTTCTGTGGTAGATCTCTCTAGGAAAAAAACACTTTGCCATTATAACACGTGCATTTTTAGAAAATAAAAACAATGGTGGTCAAATAATAACATTGGTATAAATTTAACTGGTTCTTGATAGAAAATAAGTCCCACCTAGCCCCTAATCTGTATCGTGTACCTATCTCCTGATGCTTCATTCACTGAATGTGGGATTGCTTTTTTTGTATGATTTTATATCAGGAATTAATGCTACTAAGTATTGTCACTTGTATTAAAGTATTGTCACTCACTGCAGTAGTGCCTTCACTTCAAAACTTAAAAAAAATTTCTTGTGTTTTGATTCTGGTGCTCCATCTTCAGATTTTCCTTTTGACATTTTCTTGAATTTCCGTGATATGTCTTTGTAATTTCCATGTGCCTCTGCATGCAACCCTTTGGTTTCATGTCTTTTTAGGGACATTTTTGTGTGGTTAACTATAATAATTAGTGCAAAGTGGCACACACTTTTAGTTTACAGGATTGACATTCATTAAATTAAGAACACAGGTGCACACAATTCTGTGGTTTAAGAGAAAGTTCATGAATCTGTCGTAGAGTTTTCTAAGGAACTTTCTCAAGAACGACTTAAGATAGAATTTAAGAAATGTTTAATAAAATATTAGTGAATGTGGCCTTTGTGTTATCAAAAATTTTTCTTGTGTTTTAAAAATGTCTCACGTAAATGTTTCCAGACTTTAACCTACAAGTTAGTTTGATTCCTTTTTGTCTATAAATGAGATTAATTTCGTCTCAGTGCGAATCAGGTACCCCAAACCTGCCTCATAGTACAGTGCAACTGTTGTGCCTTAGCATCAGGATTTTCTTTATTACAGCATGTGCATTTTATGGCTCACACACAGGGAGCAGGAGGACTCTTTTAATTTCTAGCACTGGCGGAAAACTGATACCCGCCTAATTGATAATTTAAACAAAATTTCAGCGTTTGAGTATATATTTGTCTCAATATGTGTCAATCTCAATAACTGCTGGACCTAAAATTTTTTATCCTTAATCCACCTGTTGTCAGCTGTGTAAGCAGACATGAACTGGTGTGCAACCACATTTGTGTGTTTTCAGAAATGCAGAATGAAATTGAATGAATTTGTGAGAGTGGATGCGTGCTCTGTGGGACAGGTCCAGGATGGGTCAAAATCTAAGCCACTGGTTTAATTTAATGTAAATAAAAGTGCAGAGGTTTTCACTCTTGTAAGTAACAGTGTGGTTTAAATTGGTAACCGCAGACATGATTTAATAAAATTCTGTGTGGCTTTTTAAATTGCATGTCTTAATATCTCTCAGCAACAAGATTAAACTAATCTGATCAGATGAATGTTCCACATATCTAAATGATGTATTTCACATGTTCATCTTGGAAGAAGTCCATAGACAGCAGGCAGAGGGGCAGGTTATTTCAAAGAAAACAGCTAGGAGATGATTGGCTGAATATTCTATCTGTCATTTCTTTTGCTGAAACCAGATGGTAGAAGCCTGAAAACATCTTTTTCATTAAGAAAAGCCTTCAGTGCCCTTCTTTTCTCTTCTTTTAATGTAGAAACGTCCAGTTCTGTTAAAATATACCCATTTCAGCATCAACATTAACCTTTTTGGTGGCCGCCATTGTTTATAGTCTTGCGGCTGCTTCTCACTTGCGTCAAAACTAAACCACACCCATAGCTACTGCCACTTTCTCTTCAAAGAACTCTGATTGGTCCAGTTATATTTTGACTGGGTACTAACAAATCCAGTTGGAGCTTGTCAAGATGGACCTGCGAGATTTCAGACTTGAAATCTTAGCTGTTCAGCTGCCTTGAAGGGTTAGGAGTAATTGTTATACAGCATAGCAGCTAATACACAAGACAACAGTCATTCTCTGCAGTTTTTTAACAGGGGATCCATTCGATGAAGATGTTGATGTTCGTAGCTCATTAGTCAATAGGCTTTAATTCTGCAGCTGGTCAGCTTTAGTTGTTGCTTCTGTAGTTTGACTGTATATTTATGATAAAGGGTAAATGAGTGGGGCAGCAAAAGACTACAGCCAGCAGCCTATAACACACATGCCTTCACACGAGTGGATGCTAACATACTCACTCACACTCACACACTTACTGTGCCTGTCCCAGGGTGTGTATATTTGTAAAACAAAATGCAGCTCATCTGCAGTGTGATTTTAGAACTGATGAATCCAGCACGGCTTGTCCTGGCTGTCTTTTGAAACTTCACAGTAATGTTTCTGAATGATCACCATGATTAAAATACTTGGCATAAGTATCAGTATCTGTATTTGTCACACTGGTTGAACTCTGTTGGTCGGGCCCTTGCTGTGGGCTCCAGCCCTGAAGCATCCTGTCTACCTCAGAGCTTGCTGAGCATGTGTGGGAGGAGAGGGGGAGGAGGGAGGGAGGGATTAGCAAAAAAAAAACATACTAGGTGAGTTGATGGGAGGGTAAGAAGGGATAAAAAGGCAGAGGATGGAGAGAGGAAGGACAGCGAGAACAAAGGCAGCCATGAGTTGGTCTGTTGTCTCTTCAAAGCATAAAAGCATAACAAATATAGCCATTCTTGTACATATGTGTTTGTGTGTGTACAAGAGGTCTTCATGATTAATCACAAGTAGGAATTCAGTTGTTATTTTTTGCAGGTAATTAATTTTTTTGCAGACTCACTGCAACTGTCACCACTTGCTCACTTTGATGATGTGATGCCTGTTTTAATTGTCTCGTAGGTCTTCCTTCACAATGAGCTTTAGCAGAAGTATTGGATTATGAGCTTCAGTCAAGGCTTGTAATGATCAACAGAGGACACTTTATCCTGTGATCGTTCCGCTTAAATGTCCTTCGCAATAAACTGCACCAAATTTTTTTTTGGTGCTCTATGTGCAGTGTTTTGGTCCACACCAGAATTCAAATGCCAGTGTTCTTAATAAACGATCCACACCTGACACCACCAGATAAGGCAGAGATAAACAGTTTTCATTAGGTTAGGCACAAGGCAAAGTGTTTTATTTAAATATTTCTTAAATATTTCTCACATATCCACATGTCACTGGTCAATTCCAATGGCTGCTATTTAAATAATTTGTGTCAAACCTAACATCAGTCACTCCAACCTACACTCGAATGGAGGAGTAATTCAATGCTTGCCTGGCTAACAACTTGGAGCAGGTGTCATGGCATTAGCTTAAGCTTAACCCAGATGAGACTAAGCTTATGTTCCATTAGGAAAAGGATACCTGCTCCACAACTTGTCCATTACCATTGACAAAACTACGGCAGCGTCTACTCAGACAGCAAGCAACCTGGATGTGACCTTGGCAGACAAACTTTTATGCTTGCCAAGAATGGCAACACTAGTCTGCTTTTGTAAGTCCCTTACATTTTGTAAACAACATCAGGATGATACCGCCCTTACCTCTCACCAGGAAGGCAGCCTGGTGGCTTGTCCAACAACTTATTACATCCTGTCTGGACTCTTACAAGTCCCCCCTTGTTGGAGTCCTCTGTGTCTGCCATAAAACGTTTGCATGATGTGCATGATGTGGTCCTCCTATTATTCAACCATCCCTAGTTTTCTCATGTCACTCTTCTTCTCATTTCACTTCACTATACATGCAGCAGGGCTTGTCTTTTTGAGAACCCTGTGGTCACCAATATTTGAGACTTGGACCCACTTTGGTGGAAGGAGTTTACTGCTAACGTCAGAGCAGCCATTGTAAGCTTCCCCATAGGCTTAAAATTACATTATTTCAGACTTCAGCAAGATATGCTACAGTTATTCTCAATTTATGTCTTACTTGTTATGAAAAGTACAAAAGCACCTTTAACATGGAAAGAGAAGAAGAGCACAAAAACCACTGAGTTAGAGGTCCAAGTGGAGAGGGTAGTTGAAAAACATCAGCCACAACCTAGAACACCATGTTCTACAGCACTAGCTACACACCAGTGATGTAATCTGTGTCTTTAATACCGCTGAATCAGGCAAGAGAAGCTAGACCTACATTATCACTGAGCTGGAAAAGCCCCCATCATACATACCCACACACACGCACACACACATACACACAAATACTTGTGAAGCTGTAGTTATGAGGACACTCATTGAAATGCATAACCCTAACCCTAACCCCTCCTAGCCCCCTAACCCTAACCCTAACCATAAAAACTAAATGCCCAACCACAACCCTTACCCTAACCTTAAGCAAAACCTTATTCTAAGCCTAACTCTCAAATAGCCCTTTAAGGGCCTGTGAGAAAATGAGGACTGGCCACACTTCCCAAAAATGTCCTCACTTTTTCGTTTCTAACATGCACACAGACAGCTTACACATCAGAGTGTAACAGGCCAGATGCCATAATGAAACCACAGTGCAAAGTTGACAGAAAATTGTCACTGAAGAACAAAAAAATTTTTTAACTTTTAAATACATAAAAATCACTTTAAGGTTGTTGCTTGCTTTTGCAGCACAGCCATCACCTTGATAAAGCAGCACCAAGCAGTGCTATTGTATATTAATATGAACCTCATGATGAAGAAATGTATTGAAATGAAGTGATGTCTAGGAACTTCCACCCCCCACTGGTGTGAACCTTTGCTCTCGATGTAGTCAGATGACATCTTGAGTACATCAACCATCCATGGGTTCATATCGGCTGTGTGTCACTTCCCTTTTGCTGACACCTCCTAATCTGACCTGTCACCCTGTATATCTGCATGCAAATGCCCCATCCTGTCTTTTGTTTTGTGTTGATTCCCTTAACCTAATTAAGTAGACGCCCCTTCCTGCATCTGTTCCTTTTGTCTCCCTTTTGTTATTCCTTTTGTTCAGCATTACCCGCTTCTCTGTATATAAACGCTTGCAAGTCATTTGTTCTAGGTCAGCTCACAGACACAGACCCGCTCTGTCAGTTCGTTCACCAGTTTGCTGCCATACTTTTATAAAACTCATAAAATCACAGCAAACCCTAAACTGGACTACGATGATTTTTCTTCAACACTTATGATATGAAAGGATCATTCATAGTTACAAGCCCACAATGTATTCTTACCAAATCCGCAGCCCCTTCAGCTTTGTGTTTAGTGTTAGTGTTTTAAGCTTATTGTTTTGAATTACCAAGTGTTATTAGCTACATGGTCATTAGAGTAACTGTAACTGAAATGATGACTAAGCCACAAAAGATGCAGTAGTATCCACTCACATTTATTTTCTTTCAAATTTGTTTTTACTGAGAAAAAAAAAACAAACCGTATAACAATGTCACTTCTAGATGGTATGTAAGTGTTGTCAGCATGAATGTATTCTCATCGGTCACTTTCCTCTGTGGCAAGCAGTCAACAACTGCAACAGAGGACTGATGGTAAGAAACACATTGTTGAAATGTTCATGAGATGGTGTGCAATTGGCTGCAGAATCAACACATTCAGGAAATCATCTGAAGCCTGCTGAGAACCAAAAAATGGGAAGCACAGCTGTTGCTGATTTCAGGATGTAAAGTTTCTGTTTTTTTCCTGGAAATGTACAGTAGCAGAACCACTGATGTCTGCATGTTTCTGCTGTGTAGCTGCAGTACAGCTAGCAGGTCATTTGGTGGGACTCCAGCTCACACTGGGTGACCATCTGGACCACTGAGCATTTGCATTCACATGGACTATCGTTATTAATGTAAAACCAATCAGTGATGGGCCAACTGATGATGTCAGCAAGTCAAAGATCTGAGTTTGCTAGGGATTAAAACCAAGAAAAGCTTTGCAATGACTACAATTTGAGCTTTTTTCGTGTAGACATGACGGTATAAATGCTTTTTCTGTGCCACTGTAAACCATAGTTTTGGACGTATGGGTTCACTTTCCTTTACAATATTCCAGAATCGTCATGCATACTTCAGAATAGGTGTTGATCAATTTCTGAAAACATTAGTAAATAGCTCCACTTTGATTAGAAGAGCATTATACATTGAAACTAACGAAGAAAAAGATAGTAAATGGGTATTAGAGCAGGGACAATGCCAAGTTTTATACCGAGCTCAGTTTCTGTATTTCCAATTTGTTGTTTGCTTGTGTTTCCTGGCTCTTCTTTTCCATAGATATGCTTCATCTTCATAAATACTCACCATTGTCTTTATTTTTTCCCTAAATGCATATTACTCAGGTTTTATGATAAATACATGATTCAAAGTGTGATTCAGCTCCAGAGTGCTTCTTGACTGATAATTCAGATCATCTTTGTTTATTGGGGAGTCCTAATAAACTTATTTTAGCTACAGAAGTTTAGTTTTTTTTTTAATAGTCATGATCTTACCAAGGTTTTACCAGAAATTGGCAGTCCAATCCAATACACAAGTCGATAGTCCCTGGGAACTATTTAGTCATTTACATTCCTTTCGATTAAACGTGCTTTTAACCTAGAACGATTAAAAACACATTCCTCTCAGGTTTTTAGAAAAGGGTTAGTTTTGCAATTATGTTTTTTTTGACCGGACATAAAGAATGTTTTAGTCATCTTCTCTTTGACATAAGAGGCATTTTTCTGCACATCTGTCTTCAAACTTACTTCATCTTGTGTTGCTCATCGGAAGGGACCCTTCTTCCTGCTGGGTGCTTTGCTCTCCAATGACTGAGCAAAGAGTTGCTGACTTGTGATGTGCTGGCTTCACCTGGCAGAGTTTGCAATGCACACTTCTTCTGTTGTGTTTTTGAAGCACTCCGCCCAACTTTTTGACAGCTGTAGTAGTTTCTGCATGTTTCCCCTGTTTGTAAACTAGCATCTTACCGACCTCATGAGGCAGTATCAAATGCTGTACTGATGATCTTATTTGGAAAAAACGCCACACTGCTTATAATACAATACTACGCACAGTAGTTACCTTGAGCTTGTAAAATATGCCTTATTTTTTAGTCCTAAATGGCAATGCCCCATATGCCTCTGTATACATTATTCTGTTTCCTGTTTAGGTAGGGAATATAACCACCTTTTTTTATGGCAATACTGTAAGGGACACTGTTATTTCCTTACTTTTGGTGGCAGCGATGCACATCATAACGGGAAGTGCTTTTGACTCCATTTTTTTGATGCCGGATGCTAAGTACTATCAGTAATGTGGCTAAAGTTGGTTAGGATTATTATTACTCAATGCTTTTTGGTTTCTGTTTCTTTAACAGCTGTAACACCTACTGACAACCTGCAGCACCTGGAGGAGAAGGGGGAGGGGTCTAGTTCCAACAGTGGTTCCAAAAGCCAATAGTCTGAGTACAAGAAGCCAAAACTATTGTGCTATCCAACTGCACAGCTCCAAACAGGTAGAGCGCTATCTCTCTCTCTCTCTCTTACATGCTCTCTGTCCCTCTAATTGTGTGTGTGTGTGTGTGTGTGTGAACAAAATGGAGATGCTCTGCCTCTTTCTGTGTACAAACACAAACTGACCAAGAAAAGGTTAATATATGATATTTTTCATTTAAGTTTAGTTTCTTAAACATAAGAAAATCCAAACAAGAGACACCCTCTTATAATGAATGTGCTATGATTGGTTTGTTTCTCACTGTTACATAAGAAGCCGTTCCAAAAGATGTCGTTTTAAATTTAATCAATCAACATACTCACAAAAGTTATAAGGTAATAATGAAGGTAAATTGTGTCAGTCTGTGTTGCTCCTACATCAGAGGAACATTGTCAGTTAGTTGAATTGGACTGATAGCTGGTTCAAGAGTAATGGCTTTATTTCAGATGTATGACTAAGCAACATTGAGTCATCAGGTTTTTTATGTAATGATGTAATTTTTGAGTTGGTCTTGGAACAGGAGACTGGAAAGCTCCAAAGCCAACACTTGTTTGTCAGTCCCTCTCTTGTCTTTAAGCTGTCTTTTTGTTTGTCTTATTTATCTTTATTTCCAGATTAGCTCAGTTTGCTTCTCTTTGGGGGTCAAAGCACCAAGTGCTGGAATTGTATTTGTTCAGAACTTTTTTCAATTAACATAATTTCAGTTATTCTCCTCCAGTTAAACTCTACGTGTCTCAGAAACTGTACAAGCTAAATTTGCCAAACTTAGCAGATAAGTTGGAATTCTCTCCCACTGCGCAGGCAACAAAATCAAAGCAACTTGACCAGATGGTGGTGCTATAATGGCAGTTTTACGTTTTGGGCCGTATTTCCTTAACCCTTGGAGAACAAAATTAAAGTCCATGGTAACACATAATTGGCTGTAAATATTCTTCTTTTATTATTTGTTTAAATCAACACAAACACTACACAAATTTTGAAGCGTTTATTATATATATAATAAAAAAAGCATTGCAATTTACCTGTAGTGGGCACCACAGAAGGGAAAAGTTAATAAATAAATAGTAAATGGCGTCTTTAATTCAAATGAAATTCAAATTCAAACAAGTAGTATGAGTTTGCTAGTTCAACTTATATGCTTTATGCTCTGCATATACTTGACACACACAGTTAAAAACAATCCCTATGAAGGTACCGAGGGCATGAATTTTAATTTGTGAGTGACTTTTTTTTTTTTCTTTCATTATTTTCCTTACAATAACTCTTCTGTCATTGACTTTGTGGGACAGAATGGCAGTGACAAGTCCTGCCTTGTTTTGCTACTGAACACAGACTTGTGCGTATAATTACAAGGTTTATATTTTTAAGTCCTGTGAGAGGACTGCAAAATAATAGTTTTCAAGCTGCTGGCTCTTTTTCATTGATTTTTATATTTTCAGTCCTATTAACAATTTCTACCTATGCTGTAAGAAGAAGAAGCAGCCCAAGCTGACCAATGACAAATGTAACTCTCAAGTTTTTGTAATCATTTCCAACAGTTATTTTCTCTTTAATCGCACTCCCACTCCTAACGTACTCGTGTGCACGGCTGGAGTAGCCCAAACATTAGCATGTGTGCTGCTGCCAGCTGCTACTTTTATGCTTGGTGCTGCATGCTTTGACTCCAGGTGTCAGCACAGGATCCAGGACTTTTTTCTTCAAATTGGGAAAAAGAGGTTTGCAGTTTACATAATCCGATGAAATTCATGTTCAATTCAGTTTTTGAGTGCTTCAAGATCTGATCATCTGATAGAATAGATCCGATCGAATTTGAATGTTTAATTCACATAAGAAAATGTGCACATATAGTATTCACCTGTTAATAAGGCCTATGTCATTTGTTGATAGCTTGTCAACTCCTGACAGAGCCACAAAGCCTGCAATTCATAGTTCTGCAGAATACATTTTTTTTCCCTTGACTCTAATCATTCTCCTGTTTGAATGCATCAACTGCTTGGCCTTTCCCTGGAGCCAGCAGCAATGCATTAGCTTGGACATAGGAGGTTGCTTTGAGTTGTCAAAGAATCAGTATGCAAGTTAATTAAATGCAAGAGGAGTCACTTACTATACACTCCTCATATTGTTGTTCAGATGAAATTATTAGTTTAATTTTTGTCCATGAAATTTACAGTAACGATTGCAGGCAAATTATAGCAGAAGACATTCATTTCCTAATTATTCATGGAATCTTGGTTGTATTGGTAATATTTTAATCAAGGTATTCAGAAATCAGCTTAGTGGGCTGTAATGATGTAAACACTGTAATGCAGACATTTTGACTTATCAAAGCTGAAAAACAACAGGTGTAACTCATAATAGTAATAGTGGTCATATTCTTTTTAGATGAGTCAGTTCCAGAGTCCTGGTACGTTAATAAAACTGAGCTTCATTAATTTTATTAGTAACAGATGTGCTTTTTCCTGCCATGACAAGATAAAAAGATGTGAAAAAGTGAAAAAGGCTTCTAACCAGAGTACTGTAATTATTCATATGTGAGGAGACCACATGGCACAGCTGTCGGTGTAATTGTTTCTGGAAACAGTAACAACACCTTTAGCTTGTGTAAATCAGTATTTGCGCTCGCCCAGGTCATTATAAATGGAAAATTCAACCTTTGAAAGGGAACACTAAAGTATGATGAATACCAGTGGGAATGCAGAGTGCACTGGCTCCTGCTGCTAAGAGTGTGGTTGGTTTCCCAGCATTCTCTGCTGCCTCGGCTTAACATGCTGCTAACGCAGGAAATAGAAAGTGCTGGAGGGCGTGTTTGTGTGTGCGTTCTTGTGTGCGTTTTCTATTGCTTCTTGGCTATATGCCCAGAGGTGATACATGGGAGGTAGACTTATAAGGGAAAAGAGGGTGGATAGGGGAGGAAAGAGACACTAAAATGACACTGTACACAGTTTTACAGATTCTGACTCATTGGTAAATTAGGCCATGTTGATATATAAGCAGTGTATAATGTTAAATCAGTGAATGTAATCAATGGGTTCAAGGTGTGCTGCTGATATCTGTAAAAGATGCTCATGAAGATGTCAATATGTGGTCATGATGCAGCCAGTAAAGTTTCACTGACAGCCACTGTCAGTGTGGCAGTCGAAGGAGGAAAAAAACATCTGTAAATATGTGTAGATAAGCAGCTGAAAGCAACCTCTGTGACCACAAGCATGGCCGCCACACAACTCAAAGAAAAACTCGGCTCTACCCAGGAACATGGAGATGAAACTAATTAAGTTTTTAACTGCTTATTTTTGTCAACTGAAAGTTAAAACATGCTAACATAAACACATAGAAGACACATACAGGTTTTTAACATTAAAATGTGCAGTCTATATGTAGCTAATGTATACTTTGTGTCCTCAGTTCAGCTACCCTGCATTCAACAAATCTGATTTCTAGCAAACAGAATAATAAATTACAATTCATAAAGCCAGAAAAGAACAACAGCCAGTGTTCTCTGGCAGAGAAGAGGCCTGCAGGCGTCTACCACCGGAGCCCACTGTCTCTTTCTCATGACTGTTGTATGTGTGTGAGCATGTGTGTGAGCATGTGTGTGAGCATGTGTGTGAGCATGTGTGTCCACGTGATTTTTACATTTGATTATGAAAGGAAGAGAAATATAGACTGATCATGACAGTGTTTGTCTCATCTACAGCATGATATGCTCAGTGCATTTAATTTTGTATGTGAAAACAGGTTGCAATAAAAGAGACAAAACAGATAAAACATGTTGATAATGCATGCAAGTGAGATCTGCTGTTGTCCACCTAATTTCTCTGTTTTCCTCATCTCTTTGTGTAAAACTGTGTTCTGCAGAAAATAAGCAGGACACATGTTCCTAATCAAAATAAAATCAGTGATCCAGTGTGTGTGTTTTTTATCTGTTTTTTTCTTGTGTTGGTGGGTAAATTAGAAACATATGGCCATGTTTAGTGCTGGAACCACAGAGTAACAGAGTAATCACATAATACATTACTCTCATGGATCCTTCAAAAGTTCTCTGATGCTGGACCCCCATTTGCTTTAGGCCTAAACAACAACAGCAAAAATATGGTCATGGTGTGGTAGTGGCTGGTAAAATTGATTCACAAAAAATCCTATTACCTGTATTCTGTGACTGCATTTTTTCACAAATGCCAAAATAGATTTTTGTATATTACCAGCAACAATAAAGGTGGAACTTCATTGGGAGATCATTTTGCATTTGCAAGACAAAGATATTTTATATATAAACTCACACACCATCCCTAATAAGACCCACACTGAGCACTGAACTCCAGAACTACCAATACACTACACCAATACACATTACAACTCTCTTTAAAACATTATACATCTTTGTTCAGGTAAATGAAATAACTCCACAGTCTGTTACATTTCACTACTGAGTTGAAGATGTTATTTCCCAGTGCTTATGATAGATCTGAGAGACTGTTCCAAGGACTAAGCTTCAGTCAATATGTAACCCTTTGTGGTATTGGACAGTACAAGTAAAAGTGACCTTACTTGACTTGAAGCAAACACTGACTGACTGTGATTTATTGTTGAAGTGCTTGTTGAGCTACAAATGATAGTGTTTTTTTCAAATACAGCTGAACCTGATTTAGAATTTCCAAGATAACTTTTTGTCGCTAGGTTAGCCTTTATTTGACTTGTATGTATACTTGCTTTTTAACCACTTGTTTGCACAGTCAACTAGCTGCATAATGAATGTGATTTGCTCGTATTCTTTTCTCTGCACTACATATGTTACTTCAGGACACCACTAGCAGGCATGCCAGAGCTTTCATTCAAGTATCCAGATTGCCTAGAACTTATGGAATTGCATGGTGTAAAAGATTTTACATAGCATCACTCAAGGAGTTAGACATTTTATTAATTTTGTAATCATGGCAGAAAAAGTTATAGAGGTGCTTTTATACATTGTATGTGAGGCCTTAATTTGGCAAATGCAGATCTGATCTGTTAGCTGATCTTTAAAGATTTCTGCCATTGTGGTTGTTCCTGGTGTGCCTATTAAGCCCTGACTCTGTCTATCCCCGTACGACCCTACAGTTCATTGGAGTATTGCATCTTGTGGAAGACTACTAATTTCTGTGGACATGCACAAACATTGCTTCAAACTGCCAAGGAACACTCAAAGAAGCTGTCACACATACACAGATGTGTAGCTGAAGGAATAAAAAGTAAGTTAATAATTAATTAAAAGGTTTAAGGCTTGAAGTAGTAGGTACTAAACATCTTATTGCCATATCATTAACATATGAATAATACAAATGAAGAAAGCTAAACAAACAAGCAAAGTGTTTCTTAGTCAGTATTCTGTTCAAACTCTTGCACAATCTGACAAGAATACTTTATAATTCAGGACAAAGTTCAACCTCCAGGCTGGTTATCTACACAAACTCCAAACAACAGACCATTACAGGAAGCTTAATCAACCACTGACGTGAACCTACTAAATCAAGACATCATGCACCTTCATTATGGTAGTGTATGAGAATGTTGTGATCCCGTCAATAATACACACAGCCCTTTCAAGAGAAATATTCCCCTTTTTATGTGGATTTGCGTAAGCCAGTGTTGCGTGTGTTTCTGAACCATCTCTGCAGGGGATGTTTTGGATGGCATATTGGAAGATTTTAATCAGTCCCACACAGACGCACACGCACGCATGCACACACAAATAAACACAAAAACGCACATAGTTTTAATAAAATAGAAACCACATGCAGGCAGACCACCAGCCGGTTTTATTTTGTAATTAATATCCCATTCAGATTTTTCAATCTAATATCAGCAGCTTCGTATTCCCAGATTAAAAAAACAACAACATAATCTACACTATCTTTCTGCATTCATGTGTTTGTGTGTCTGCGTGTGTGTGTGTGTCTGGGTGTCTGTGTGTGTCTGGGTGTCTGTGTGCGTGGGAGGGTGTATGCATAATTTGGGAACTGCCGTTTGCCTCTGTTGACAAAAACTTTTTACTAACTAATCTGGTTTGATAATATTACTTGTATAATATTTTGCATTACATTTCTTATTATTGTTCAAACTCTCAAAGGGCAACAAGACAAATCTGTTTTCTTTTACATAAGTATGAATTGAAAAAGCAGGAAGTTGGAATAAGTAACCAAGAAGAAAGGACAAAAAGGTTTTAGAGTAGTGATGCCGATTCACTATCAGCCATAGCTGTCTTGGAGTCTTGGAGATTGCTTGCATCCTTTTTCTATGAAAACATGCGGGAATGTTCTGCGTACCGAGTAAGGGTCAAATTTCTTGGAGATTGCTTGCATCCTTTTTCTATGAAAACATGCGGGAATGTTCTGCGTACCGAGTAAGGGTCAAATTTTTCTGGTTGTAAGACCCCTTGAGATTTGTATGAATGACACTTTGAACAAACTGAACTTCTCCAATATAATGGGCTCTATTTTTCATAGACCAGGCGCAGGCACGGTGCACCTGCCCTGCGCCTCGCCTGCGCCGCGCCAACGGGGTTTGACCAGCGCATTTTGCAATTTTCGTGCACAGCACAGCGCGGTGCGGTGCAGCACACCCACGCCTCCGTCCCTCCCACCGGCGCAAGTGGCAAAGAGGGAGGAGAGAAGGTGTGAGTGGGTTTAACACAGCTGAGGTCCAAGCTCACATTACAGGAATATATGGTAACGCGAACAGATCTCCACAGGCTGATGATGCAAAAACAGTCTGGGGGGAAGTTACTAATATTGTCAAGAAAGTTTGCCCAGATATTCTAAGAACCGCAGCCCAATGTCAAAAACGGTTCTCCCTGCTGATCAGCACATGCAGTTCGGCCTCTCTCCGTCTTAAGTCCTGTAATGTCTCCTCCGTGAGGTCAAAGTGGCATCCACAGCGTAAGGCTATGCTGTGTAACACGCAACATGCGACAAAGAATGCACTGACACTCTGAGGGCTGTATGATAATGAACCACCCGTACGGTCCGGACATCTGAAATGTATTATAAGCACTCAAAAAGTATGTTCAATGACTGACCCGGCACTGCTGAAAACACGATTAAAATACGTATCCTTCTTGTTGTTGGTGTGATATTATCGTTATCAACGTTATCAACCACGTTTTAAGTGGATATCCATTGTCACCTAGCAGTCACCCGTCCAGAGGGGTGTCCCCTTCTTGAGCCGCTTTTGCCAAAATTAGACCAGGTTTGAGCTGGCAAGCCGCGCAGTGTTTAGGTACGAAATTGTCACTGCGCCAAGCTGAATCTGTGGACACCTCCCCCTGGTGCGTTGCCACGCCCATCTTGGCGCAGCCTGGTCTGCCAAATTGGCTGCACCAGGTGGTGCGCCGGACGCCACCCTGCACCACCTTGCGCTGCGCCGTGAAATAAGAGCCCAATGTCCTACAGACTCAACAGCAATCAAGAGTGGTGCAGCAAAAGCACTAACAAGAATTGGGATAACATTTCAAAGGTGAATAGGCCTTTCAGTGTAGCTTTATTATTAGATATTGAGTTACTGAGTTATCTTGGGCCAAGTAATATAATTTCATTTGTGTCTGAGTTTAGTAGTCAAAATGTGTGCATCATCCAGGTCTTTAAACCTTTAAGACATGCTTGAAGTTAAGTTTACTGATTGGTTTTATCTGGCTTTATTTATAAATATAAGTTGAAGTGAACTACAATCTTGTAAAAGGAAAGAATATGTAAGGTAAACAGACCCTCGTGCAACTCCTTAATTCACCTTGATTTATTGTTAACATGTACAAAACTGGAAACAATATAATAAATGGGATGGAAACCAGCCCAGTGCTGCTGCTTTAGTACCAGTTATGTGTTCAAGTCTCTGAAGCTGAATACTGTTGTCAGTGGAGTTGAATGCAGCGCGTAAATTTAACATGACAAATGCAGATATAAGACCTATTGCTAATAGGTAATTAATAACTTCACCAGTGCTGTCTCTGTGCTATGCTGTCCACTCAAGCCTGATTGAAATTCTTTAATGAGCCGTTGGAATAGAAGGACACACAGCTGATTAGGGGCTGCTTTCACAATGATCTGTGAGAGAAAAGGGAGGTAGGATATAGGTCTTAAGTTGGGTCGAACCCCAGGATCAAGGGTTGGCTTTTTCCATAAGAGGACTGTGGTTTATACCCTTTAGATAAAGACAGATTAATCAAATTTAGTAGAGAAGTGCTACCATGGAGCAAAGCTTCTTTAAGTACCCTAGTTAGGATGAGATCTGTGAGACGGGTGAATAGTAGTTGAAGCAGGACTCTGTGCATCTTCCAGCAAGAAAGAAACAGTGTTGCTCAATCATGTGCTTCTTAGTCGAAGGACAGCAGCAGTAAAAAAGCAGGAGGACTGGAGCAAACTGTTGGATTTAAGCTCAATGCATTGGTGCAAACAACTAGTGTTTTGTCACATACTGTGTCTTTATCAAAACCAAACATTTTTTTGACCAGTTGTTAAAAGCCTCAGCTCACAGTAGTTGAGAGGGGAGGCCCCAGTGGGAACTGTGTACTGGTATTGGAACGTAACCTATTCCGTAATATGTCATGCATGAATAAACATTCAAATGAAAGTTCCATACTTGTGTATGTCTCCACAAAGTATTTTGTATTTAGTAACCACCAGGTTGTTTGTTTCAGTACAGCTGTTCTTACACAATGATACCTTGTAGCATTAAGTATACAGTCATGGCTGTGTGTATGTGGTGTTTTGTGTTTGTGTTTGTTTGCCTGTGTGTATGCAGCAGCTTATATTTTGTCCATATGTGTCCTTGCCTGCTTCCATGCTGGGATCGAAGTGTTTTTGTATGTCCTAGCTATTCCTGCTATTGTTGCTAGGTACATGATGTCACAGCCGAACTCTAAACCTATTGGCTGTTTCTTTTTCTCTCCCTCTTGTGTTTGCCTGTTTCAGATAGTGTGGCAAGCTGAAGAGAGACCTGAAGAGAGGACAGAGAGGCGGCTGGGCTTTCCCTTCCCCTTCATCCTTTTATTTTCTTTTTGCCCTGTGAAAACTCGTACACACTACTGCCCCTGAAGCACAGTCATTACTCTGTTTCCTCTTTTAGCTCTGCTACTACACTCATTTTGTTTGTCTTTGTCCATATATCTGTCCACCCTGGTATCAAAATAGGTCACTGGAACCTCAGCATTATAAATCAGCTGAGACCTCTCTGTTTGGGTTGTAGAGCTGCTGCAGAGAAAATCGTACGCAGGCAATGCAGTAAAATATTTGAATACAGCACATCAACAGACCCTCAGCCCAGAGCCTGTCTCTGTCCCACAGGGTTACACAGGCAATGAGGAGAGGCATGAGGTTTATCTCTTTCTAGACTTACTCTTCTCCACCTTGTGTCTTCATGTTTTGGGGGTTCTGTGGTGCCCCCACCCTCTGTCAATCCCCCCTCACCCGCTGCCACCACGGCCGGCCACCCCAGTCGCCTTGTTGCCATGCCGACAGAGACACTGGCTCCAGCCCTGCCAGATAGCAAGGCCGCTGGTCCTGCAACACCCTTTGGGTCTTCTGTACCCCTCCGCATCCTGAATAAGGGCCCTGACTACTTCAGGAGACAGGTAATGCTACACGAATCTCGAATCAGCACAGTTTTATGTAGTGTGTGTGTGTGGGTGTGGGTGTACGTGTGTACGTGTGTATGTGTGCGTGTGCGTATATGTGTGTGAGGCCTTGGTGATTATCTTATACTGATTATAGACTGCATTCTATTCATATTAGATTTGGAAAGTCATATATTTGCATGAACTCAAAAATTATTCTAAATAGATCCTAAGCGTTACCACAGTGTTATTACTTAGTTTTCTCATTTAATGTTAGAGAGCCATGTTAACATCTAGTAATACAGCGCCAAGGGGATTTGCAGAGTTTTCTGGTAGATAGGTAGCTTTACTAGTTCCCAAAGCAACCATTAACTGCTGCTCACTGCCTTTAGCTTGTTAACTTGGCTAGCTGTGCAGCTAACAGTCTTATCAGACATACTTCTGGGTTGACAGAAGACTAACCAAGCGAGAAAACCCCCCTTGGTACTGTATTGAGGTCATCCTACAGTCTGGGCTACATAAGCAGTCTGATACATGTTCTTGAACCTCTGTTGAAGTTACCGATATATTTAACCATTATTTAACTAAGTGATTCCTTGAGGCCTGGCCAGGACAGCACACCAATTTTAGTTGAAACAGAAATAAAAAACAAAAAGAGTATACAGTTCTGAGCAAACGCTGGGAATCTGATATGAAAGCCATTTGGTATAACAAAACCAAAGACTGAATAGAGGAAGAAGGAATTAAGGAGACCAACACACACATCATCCACACCCTGACTTTTAAGCTGGACAAGAATGGGAGTTTTGTAAGATCACTATTCACTGACTACAGTTCAGCATTTTACACTTTAATTATTGATTATTGATGTGCATTCCTGATTCCTTGGCAGTTAAACTCGAGGTGGTAAGGTCAGAAACACCTCTTCCACCCTCATCCTTTTGACCAGAACACCCCAGGTGGGCAGATTACATTGAACAGTTAAAGCCTACTTGAAGTAGTACAAGATCTGACTGGCAGGTTAGAGTACAACAGTCTATTCCTGAATGTTACCTAGACTTAGTAACTGATACTGAACTCTGGAAAGAAGCAAGGAAGGAACTACAACCCCTTGGATATAAACAGAATATTAGTGTGGCAAGAAATTTCTCCTTAATTCCCTAATGGCACACAGCACGGCCACCACTACTGGCCAGATTGTTGTTAAGTTGGACTAAGCTTTCTTGGCTGGAAATTCCAAGCTGGATGACTTCATGGTGGTCTTGTTGTGACAAACTGTGACCTTACACTACAAGTGAGCTTGAGCTCCTGGTGGGTGGTGACCAGCAGGTATAGCAACATGGATCTACGGGATTTTCCATTAATGGCTGTACATCCCCAGCCTCCCTCTCTCAGCCCTACTGTCTCAGACTGACCGACACATCAAGCAGCTGGTGTTCGAATCACTCGTCGAGCGCATCCATATCCATGCCAAACACGTTGAATTAACCAGATGTTGGTCAACTTACAATTTTTAAATATCATCCCAGCAGGGTGCAAATTTTGCCGTTAAAAAAAAACAAATTTTTTTGCTTGTCAAATTGAAATGTTAAGATTACTTAAAGAGTAACTGAGCCCACAGAGTTTTGGCTGAATTGCCTCCTCCTTGAAATTCAAAATGCATCTTAAACATGAAAAAAAAGTCTCATCTTGGGCAGCACCTGCAGGTGGGGCTAAGACAAACCTGACCGCTCTTTTCTTTCTCTCTCACATCCTCCCATGCATAGGCTACAGCCATACACACACAAAGCACACACCACTGGTGTTTCTACAGCTGTGAACACAACACAACCATTTTGGCCGCAAGCTAACAAATACTAACACTGAATCTAACTACACTAATTAATTCTGTAACTAACAATGTTATGTTGTATAAATGCATTGTTTTGCAAAAACAATTCTTTTTTCAAAGGCATAGAAATACTTAAAATTTAGACATTAAAACATTAAAATTGCATTTAAAAGACAATGACAACATAAAGCCACAGATAAACAATTAAAAATTTTAAAGAAATTGCATTCAAAAGAAAATTAAACAATCTAAACAAAGAAATAAATAAACCAATAATCAAAATGGCTACAGATTAAAAGGAAATTTTCTGTCTTATTTATTGTAAAGCCACAGTAAACAGTGTTGTTTTAAGCCCTAATTTAGATGACACCTCAGATGTTCAAGAATCTTGTTCTGTAGATGAGGAGCATAAAAACTAAAAGCTCCTTGACTTTGCTTTGATCCTTGAATTCAGGTGACCTTTGGGGTGTGAATGCTTTGTAACATACAAGTATGTAGGCCAAGGACTATTTGGTGCCTTGTAGACAAGTACAAGGCTTTTTAAATGAATTATTTGGCTTACGGGGAGCCAGGGCAGTGATTTTAGCGCAGCTGTCTGATGGATTTTTTTTACTAGGTTCTGGGATTTGAAACCTGCCTCACCAGCTGATTCCTTGCATGTTCTTCTAATGTTCCAAACAGCAACATTTGCAGGTTGCAGTAAAAATAAAAAGATTTCAGTGTAAATATCAGTGGTTGGTCTATCGACATATTACAGCACTGATAGGATGGCAAACTGTTCCTCTCTCCTAATGTTGAGCTGCTCCAACCAGTGATACAAGATGACAGAGTAAATGTATAACAGAAAACTGTTCAAGTGTGGTGTTGTATTTATAACCATCAGTGGTTTTTAATCTCTGCCTCAGGTGGAGCCGAACCCAAAACGCCTCAGTGCTGTTGAGAGACTGGAAGCTGACAAGGCCAAGTATGTCAAGAGTCAGGAAGTTATCAACGCCAAACAGGAGCCAATCAAACCGCCAGTGTTGGCCAAGCCTCCCATCGGTCACACCCTCCTATCGAAGAGAGGCTCTGGGATTGGTGGAGGGGGAAATGGAGGCGGGATACCTTTCAAAGCATCCAATAACAACGCCAAATCAGACACCTGTGCAACAAGCAGTGGCAGCAGCAAACGGGAGAATTTAAACCTTGAGATCCTGAAAAATCTTCTTAACTCATCATCCTCTTCAGGAGCAGGATCTGAAGGACTAGGAGGAGGAGCTAAGAGTGCTGTACTGATGAGGCCATCAGGGGGGATGGCCAGGAGTTGGACACCATCAGGGTAAACCAATATGTTATTCCAAATTGTTATGTTAATACCTATTATGTAAATAACCGATAAACATTAAAGCAAAAATTATTTTCTGTTTTGGGGTTCAAACACATAAACTACAAATGGATCATTTCAACTTCAACACTTCAAATTTCCCAAGTGCCCCTTTTAAACAGAGTTTTTGGGAATGCTCTGTAATTGAACATAAAATTAGTCAGGATTGGTTCTTGTATATAACATGCCTCTATATGGTGATATCAGTCTGCAAAATCTCCCAGTGGTCAGCAGCCAACTTTTACTCCAGTAAGTAAAAGCTATGAGGTCTGTCTGTCCTGGTTGTATTATGGTGCTCAAAGTCGGCCACCTGCTATGGATTCATAGTGTAATTATATGCCCACGTATTTGCATACAGGAAAAATTAGAGCATAACTCAAGACACAATATCACTAATAACCTGTGGCTGCATTGAACATGTAATGTGTGTGGATCTTTTGAGGAGCCTTTGCTGCAACACTATGTGTTGTATAAATGTTAGCTTGTGCAAACGCTTCACAGATATCAGATCAGTGTTAATTTACAGCAAATTCTGAATTAGTCTTAGTCTTAGACTTTTGAATAACACACCATTTAGTTTTAGTCATATTTTAGTCAACTGAAATCTTTTAGTCTTAGTCTAGTTTTAGTCTTTATTTTAGACCAAATATTAGCAGATTTTGGTTGACTACATTTTACTACAGAATTTCCGGTCATTGGAAGTATCGATCAGTCTGTTAAGGAATGGTATTAAGGTTTGAATATGCAATACAGACACAGATTTAATGGTTGTAATTAGGGCTGTCGAAGTTAATGCATTAATAGTGCCATTAATAATGCGTTAACTCAAACTCCTTTTAACGGCACTAATTTTTTTAATAAGTGATTAAGACAGGCACGCACAGTCTTTGCCTTGCCAGCTCCCGTAGTTTCAGGAAGTGGCGCTAATATAACATTGCAAATGGTTACAAAGTAGAAATGGATACAGAAAAGGGACTTTTAAACGGGAAGTTTAGCTTTAAAGTTTTGCCCGATGGTTCTCTGAACAAAAGTAATCTGTATTTATTGTAAATGTGAACTAAGTCACCACCGGGGCACGTCCAGTCTTAAATACCACATGTTGGCCACGCAAACCTGCTGCAGAGAACCCTCCTCCTCCTCGCCAAAGACAGACTGTGCTGGATAGATTCACAAATATAGCTTTTTATTTGTAAACCTAAATGGTTAGAATCATTGGCTTGAAAATACCTCAAGGTTTGAGTTTTTGGTTTGAGTTTTTTTTTTTTGAGAGTATCTGGACAGTATAAGTACATAATCGTTTTGGAGTGTTCCAATGAAAATAAAAATAGAATATTTCCACGAAGGAATTATTATTGTCCTCTCGAATTTTAGAGTATTAGAGTTAGATTAGAGTATAAGAAACACAATAAATATCTTGTTAAGTTACATATAGAGCAGGGTAAAAAAATTGCAATTAATTTGCGATTAATCACGAGTTAACTCATGACACTAATGCGATTAATCGCGATTAAAAAGTTTTATCGACTGACAGCCCTAGTTGTAATACAAAAAATGTATTTTATTTTATTTTTAACGTCAAAAACGTGACCGTGGCTTTTTCACAAAAGATAATCTCATGTATGCATAAGGGCCTGCTCTGCCTGAGAAATATACATGCTACCTGAAAAAGATATGCCTTCTCCCTTAATGATATGCAATGCCTATGACATTCTTTCAGGATGATGTACAATATCATTGAAATAGACACTTAAGTAAAGTGTCATTTATATTTCATCACACTCTTCATCAAGTCAGCATATCTGACTTTTAATTTAGTTTTTATTTAGTTTTCATCTGCGAAAAAGGTTCATTGATGAAGATTTTATCAATGAAATTCACACTGTGTCTGATCCACCAATGTGGAAAACAACCTGTCTCCTTCTCCTTGTAAAATATGTGCGCTGCCTTTCAGCCACAGTGTTAATATAATTTTTTCATGAAATCACCTTTATGCAGGAAATCATTTGATCTTTTTATTTTATTAATAATGTGGAACTAACTTTTTTTAATTTATTTTTTGTTAAGGAACAAAAGTGAAAATGTTTTGAAGGTGCTATGTTTATCATTCCTTTATCATTCCTCTTTAGCCCAATCGGCTTCAAATCTCTAAACCCGTTTTCATGTGATCTTTAACAATACATAGTAAAGTACAGTGTTTATCATCAACAGGTCCTATTTGGTCAAGCAGTTAGGATTCCTGGTTCTCACCTTGGCAGCCTTGGTTCAACTCAGGCTTGGATTTGTATTTATTTATTTGAGGTTGGAAGTCAAGCTTGCAGTGGCATTGCACACAACTCAGGACAGCAACATACTAAGATGACATAACCCGTCCTAGAGACAGTACGCTGTTAAACCTTGCTTTGACGTGCTGGCTGTGACTTTGTCAAAATGGGCTGACTTGGCTTACAATTAAAAAAAAAAACAAGCAAGTCAATAAATATGCTAATTTAGCAGACATCAAACAAGTGCATCAACACAAGACAAAACTTATTTGCAAGCTAATATTTCATCTAAGTCAAACAACATGAAGTTCACCTTTGTGTCTGTCTTGCAGTCATGCCAGTCCAATGTCACCTCTGTCATGGTCACTTGCTCAGAGTGAGCTTGCTGCATGGCTAACATAGCTAACTAGAAGCCACAGTAGCAGCAGTTAAGGTTACTTCAGGAAACTGTAAATCACTGAGACTTGTGGTAGTCTTTCAGAGTGGTAAGAACAGTGGCATTATCAGTGTCCACAAGTTCACAAGTGAGGGAAAATATAGCATTCAGATTTAGCCTTCAGATTCACCCTGTGGTTCTTGTCCACATTTTTGATCACCGTCAGACATCACTGCACAAATTTTGTGTTCCCAGTCTGTTGTCCCACATTGCATGTATTTATCTTTCTGTTTTCTGTTCCTAGGATGCCATTGACCTACCGATCAACAATGACACTTAATGAGCAACCAACAGACTCAGCTCCTAGTCCTAGCACCTCACATTCCCTCAGATCCTTTTCCCATTCCCTGAAGGTCCCTCCAATTAACAGTGGGGGGCGTCGAAGTCCACAACAGGGAGGAAACCTCAATCTAAGCAGGCGAGTCCTGGACGAGAGAGGAGGTGACGGAGGAGTTATTGATCGATCTCGCTCCCCATTACCGCCTCTGCTCACATCCCACTCCTCTTCTGACCTCCTGCGACTGTGCAATGGCAAACCCCTCCGCACGGCTAGATCCAGTAGCTCCTCAGCTCCACCTCTCCCTCCAAAACCCAACCCTGCATCTCTTCCTCCTCCTGCACTTTCCTTATCACTGCCTCCCCCTCGTCCATCTCCATCTCCCTTGCCCTGTGACAACACCACCCCCCAGTCACTACCTTGTGATTTAGGGGACCCCTTGAGTACTTCGGCTGATCCTAACCTGGAACTTGAGCTTGGTACATCTGTGGCTCGTCGCTCATCGCTACACAGATCAAAATCAGACCTGTCAGACCGGTATGCCCGGGCTGGAGCAGATGTGGAACGGTTTTTTAATTACTGCGGCCTTGACCCCGAGGAGCTCGAGGCAGTCGGTCCTGAGAATTTTGCGCGTGCCAACTCAGATATTGTCAGTCTGAACTTCCGATCAGCTTCAATGATCTCCTCCGATTGTGATCGTTCACGGCGATCCTCCAATGATGGACTTTCAGATGGGGAGGAGGAAGAGGAAGAAGAGGCTGGGGAACGTGTTCCATATGGCATTTCAGCTGTTGAGCGTAATGCAAGAGTCATTAAGTGGCTTTACAGTATCAAACAGGCAAGAGAGACACAAAAAGTCTCACATGTTTAGGACAAGCACCGCAGTGGACTGGATATTCGATAACCTGCTTCTTGTTTCAGAATTGACAAACATGGTCCGGGATTTCTCACACTTTTAGAGACTTCTATCTTGGGGCTGAACTGAGAAGTTGTCGAAAAGTATACATGGAATGATGAATGAATGGAAGAGATGGTCTGACAGGTCTAACTTAAAATGGGTAAGAAAACAGATAAATTAGTTGAGAAATTTATGAAGAAATGAAGAAAAGGACTCCAATCCCCCAGGTTTCGAGCTGTATGATCAGAAAGGATTAAACTGTGGACAGTCACATGAACAAAATATGACAACTGGAGGGAAGGAAAAAAACTTGCTGGGTAACAAATTGTTTGTTTATGGACTCTATATTATTCTGACAATGTCAATCAATTTGCCTGAACAACAAGAGCGAAATGCACTACGAATGTCCAAGGACCCATTTAGTAACCACCTCACTCTAAAGGAATGTAGGCCTTTTTACAGAAAACATTTTGGCTTGTCAAACATAGGTTTGACTTGTATTTCATTTAGACATAACCTGGCTTAAGACCTCTGATCACTGCTCACAATGTGCTAATTCAAATGTGTTTAAACAGTAGGATACAGTTGACCAATAAAGGCACTGGAAATGGGGTTATGAATGGGGACATTGTCTTCCAACATAACGTGCAAGCTACATTGCTCCATCTGAAAAGAATATTAACAAGATGCATTTTTCACAGAAGCAAAGAAGCCACAGTAGTCCAGGTTACTGGTAGAGCAGAGGGACAGTGCTTTAGTGACCATTGTTGGAGTACAAAAATAGCCTGTTGCCAACTAAATATTGATTTTATTCTCAAGATTAAATGGAACTTTGAATTTTGAATGAAAAGTGACAATCCCAGTTGATTTAACATTAAGGGTTAGGGCCAACCAGGGTCCTTGCTTCTGTGTAAACTAAAACTTGCTGATTAATCAGGGCACAATAAAATGAAGCAGCAGTTTAGTCTAATTTTTAGACACGTTATGTAGGTGTGCTAGGTTTTGGCTTTTGGTACTGTTCATGCAGGCTAACAGGCAATATCAACAACATCAGTTCTACCTATGCTTTTCCTGCACATGACAAGTCTAAATGTACATTTCGAGAAAGGCCTATGTAATAGCGTTGATGTCTTTGTTTAAACAATCTTTGAAAAAGGTCCTGACATCATTCCAAAACAGATACTGAACTCCATCTGTCAAAACCTTGTTATCACCCTGTCAGTGTTGCTGGTACACTTTGCAAACAGAAAGAAGTGAGCTCAGCGCAGTTGCAGGAATGGTATTTATAATAGGAATTATTGGTAAGTTCAGCACCAATTAAATGGGTTGCTATGATAAGGTTGTTAATATATCGAGGTGTTATCACAATGCCAAATGGTGACAAAAAACAAACCACAACTGGTGGTAAGCTAACTTTCACTGAGCTTCAGCTCTTGTTATGCTGGATATTATAATTGCTGTCAAAGGCTTTGGAACATGTGATGACTGAGTGACAAAGGATGACATATACTTGATATAAAATATAATCTTTCAAGCATACTTATCAGAACAGGTTCCACTGTTATATCATTATGCTGACTGACATATTTGTCATCAACTTGTTCATATTATACCAATAGAACATTTCATTGGAGAGTCTTAGTGTCCTGTCATTGTTTGGAGGATAATCCACACTGAAAAATACCCTGACATTCAAATTCAAACCATGAGCATTTATAATTTGAGGAGTTTAGGGGTCATTAAAACATATTATATAAAATTAAGTTTAAATAGTTGAATATACCAAGTATTCTACAAAGCTTAATACATCATAAATGGCGCTTTTTTTGAGTGCCTTTATACCAAACCTTTTTGGTTCAGTTCAATGAACTCTGGTGCTTTTGCGTATATAACTTTTGTTTTGTGAAGGCTTGTGAGAGAATTGTCATTCAAACCCAAATAAACTGCAGACCAAAGAACTGTACCAAGACTGCTTGGGTGGTCTCAGTCAGCTTCCAACCAAACTCTTTGCTTTTTATTTCCAGTGCAAATTCAAACTGGACCAATGAAAGGATTTTGTGATGGTGTGGTTTTAGCACATAATTGCAAGATAAACTAAACAATCCATTTCCCTTTTGTACAGGTTAGTGCTTTTCTAGTATGAACCACTTTTCATAATTCCACTTTTGCTTTTATGTTTTTCATTCCATTACATGACTGAAATGGTATTAGTAGTCATGGTTTAGTAAGCTCATAAAACAGTGACTGTTTATTTCTGCTCATATAAAGAATGCTATGGTCAGCAGGAACTAATTAACATTGATCTCTGAGTCCGTCTCTCGTCTGGTCAGTGTACTGTCTGCATGCTAGTATCTGTATTATGTGTGTAAGATAGAATATGAGGAGTTTCTGTGACTGTGTCTTTATTCTCTACAAAAGTGCACACTTATATAGAATGGGTTTTTCTGTGTTATTGATATAGGTGATCACATCATGCCATTTTTAAATAGACTGCTGCAAGGTTGTCGAGTCAAGTTGCAAGAAATTAGTAGTTCATTACAAATTTAAGTGTCAGCACACAAATTCAAGAGTTTTCCCTGGTCCATCAAAACACCGTTATTTCTCCCTATCCATTGCATACTGTATAAGTCCTAGCTGCAGCCTCAACTATTAGTGCTCATTATCATTCAAATACACAAATCAAATTCAGTTAAGTGCAGCATGATCTGCAGTCAAAACCAATATTTAAAAATGTTCTCTATAGGTCTTGTGAACTGATGAACAAAAGGTGTTAAAGTGATCTAAACAATCAAACCTCAAAATGTATCAAATAATGTTCTTACCTCTTCACTTGTTACTCAATGATATCAATTTCCACAATCCTGAGGAGCAGTTTGTATGATAACAATCTAGAAAATCCTCTACTATTTAAAACATGTTTTGTTTTTTGTAAGAGTTTTTACAGGCTTAGACATGACCTTCAGCTGATGATTATTGGTGAGCTTTGATAACATGAACAATGCCTCAAGCATTTCCCAGCAGTAACATTTGCAGGACACCAAAACTCTCCTTTCAAAACTGTGTACAAGTCTGTGATTAAGCATACCACCAGGCCATATAAAGCAATACTTATGAAGCCGTCTGTACATTACAAAATAATATCACATAGAAAAGTATATGGGAGATTAAGGTCATTTTATGTCTCCAAATGCCACTTAAAATTGAGGATGCTTGTAGTTTCTTACATTATAAGGCATTCTACATCCATGCACAAAAGATTTAGGCTGTGTTTATGATGCCCTCATCTCTGCTTCTCTCTTTCTCTACCTTCCTGTCTGTCCTGAAGCCAACTACAGGAAGAAACCTGTTGCTTTGCCCTTGTGCATCTCATAATGAAAATGAAAGAGAATGCATTGCCAAGATCACCTTCACCCTTACCCTTGTCATCTGTGTACAAGTCTGCACATCGCTGACATGTTGCAAGGCCTGAAGCCATATCAGTGTGAATGCAGCGCCTCAGTCATTGTCTACCAGTTGTTGGTGTATCTGTCCGCCCTACCATCTCCCTTCACCGTGCTTAAATCCGGATGCAGGTCTGCTTCCATGTATCCAAACAGCAACAACTCTGCTGGGCTTACTTTTCTTCCCTGCAAAATGAAATTGGGGGTCTGTGTCAGACTTTTTTTTTTTTAACTTATACTTTCCAAGTACAACAATCTAACAGCTGAGCCAACTTCACACTGGGATTGGTCAGGTGTTAGGAGGTCTAGAAGCAGGCAAGCTTTGAAGTTCTCTCTAAAGTCTCTTTTTATTCTTTACACGGTACTTCATCACTCTTATTGGCACAATTCACTTCCTTTGAGGAGCGATTGTTCAATAGTGTGTACCATAATCGCCATCAGGCCTTTTTCACTTAAGAGAATTGAATGACCTGTAACCTGGAGCTTCACATCACCATAACCTGTAAGATACTTTTTTGCCCAGAAATCTAGAGTATGCCTTTTTTCACTGTGGTTTACCGGCCAGAATGTTTTAGTTATACATCATTAAAAAAGCAGAACTAAGGCACACATAATTCTTTTTAAATTGCTTGGCAGGAGGGATTGCCAAGTGTATTTCAGTTGTGAAACAGACAACAGAAGTGCAGCCAATATGGTTCCAGTTTTGTTCATCAAGTAAACCCTGACCGTGAAAACACAAAGGTAATTTCATCCTCAAGTGACAGTAACCTTAAAACATACCTAGTTATTTATTAAATCAAGACTTGTACTTATGGACCCAAAAGAACAGGGAATTTTGCCTGTTTAAGTACCTGGAGGCACAAAGGTTTGATTTCATGGCCATTACGGACAGAAAAAAAACACCATAAAAAATCCTATTGAATAATTTTAAGTTTCAAGTTCTGACATAATTAGATTTCTAAAAAATTGTCAGTATGCTCTAATTCACGGTTCAGGCAGTGTTACACAGTGATCACCAACCTGCCACCAATGCTCATGGAGCTAGCTAGCTTAAACGAGAAATTATTGAGCAAGGCCGCATTATGGAGTTGTAGGTCGTTTGAATTGTTGATTGCATTCCTGCTTTCTAAATCAGACTCATTTGGAAGTGAAGTGAACCCAGCTTGGAGATGCTCTACTTCCTTATCCACCCGCTCTGAGCTTAGGGCTGTGCTAGCATGTTACTGTTCAATACCCTGATCCATCATTCCGATGTGTCTTCCCAGTGACCTCCCCTTTGGAACCCAGGAAACCCTGTTGCTTCTTATTGTCAGCATTAACAAAAATAAAAATATTGTACTTTTCTGACAGCATCATTATGCTTCGGTTTCACTTCTGTCTCCATGGTGTGTTTCTTATTTTTTAAAATTTTTTGGTTGTTTTTTTAATCTTTGGATTGACAGATAGAGTTCTTCTGTGGTAATTGCTTTTTTTTCATTTTCATTTGTGTAAATGCTGTAAGAAAAAAATGTATATATTTGATTCCAAAAGCAATGTGTTGGATTTCAGTTTTTCTCTGTCAAAAGGTTTATGTGTTACAAAAGATTCTGAACAAAACTTTTTGTTTTTTGCCCTCAATACATAGCTGCCTGATCAAACTGGGCAGAATATTTTCAGAGACTTAGTGTTGACTGTATTTCGACGTGGAAATTGTTATATTTTGCTTGATTGAAAACAACATGTTCATGTTTAGTTTCTTTTGATTATTTCAATAAATGGCTTCTTTTGCCATCTCTTGCCACTGATGTTAAGTCAAGTGTGATTATCCTGGTCTGATTGCACCTCTTGGGGTATAAGCCAGCTATTGGGCAACTGTTATAGTCGACATGTTTTTTCTTTCCACTAATGTTAATATTTGGCTTGGTCACCATCTCTGCATCACCCAAAATTACTGTGATTTGTTCAAAGAAATTCTTATAAGCCAGTTTTTTTTCCCTCATAGCAGAAAGGTTATCGGTGCAGTCAGACCTTTCTCCACCTTCTCCTTCTCTTGCTATGAAAGTCTGTTAAATCCTTAAAAGAGACTGTGTAACTTTTGCTAGACAGTGGCCACTAAGATCACAAGCCACAGTAAACATAATGACACATTATAATGCCCTTTTTTGAAAACCTTCTCTTGAGTCAAACCATGTTCAAATCTGCATTCCCGTGGACTTGCATACCACAGCAGCTTTTTCGCTGAGCCAAGCAAAGCAACGCAACCTTAACTGTGGTCACACTGTGACTGTGCTGAACCTTACAGTGAACACAGATCGCACTACGTTCTGTGTGAAAGGCCCACTAGAGATGCTCTGTTGTAAAAAGAGCACTGTAAAGACAGATAACACATTAATTTGTTCATTCATTAAAATTGACAACTATTGGCAACTGTGTTGCATGTATGCAAAAATAATAATGTATCTTGTCAGGGCCATCAGTGCTATTCCTGTTTTCCTCAAATATTATTTTACTAATTATACAAAATGAAAGAACGCTCTTTACTTGGCAGAACACCACGTCTTAGCTAAGTACATGCACACAATCATACTTACATAAAGGGCATTTAGAAGTGGAATTAGTACAGACACGTGGGCATGTCTTTGTTATGCTCGTATTGTTATGAAGCAGAGTGGTAATTGTGAAATTCACACATAGCACTCTTTGCTCATCAGAACTTTTTTAAATCAAATCAAAAATGTGTAGGGATAATTGTGTAGGCCACATAAATGATAATAATTAACAAATATTTGGCTGGACTTAAACAAGAAGTCTGCTGTTTGACCAGCAGGGGCTGCTAATAAAAGTCTCTTACAGTTATCTGTGACTCAAAGCTTATGTGGGCCAGGGGTCAGGGGTGTAAAGTGGGAGGGGCCAAAGCCCCCTCACCGAATTGGCTGGTAAAATTCATTAAGTTTGCTCATGTTATCCTACACATCAGTCTCCTCCACACGAGCAGTTCCTCTGTTGTGATCAGAACAACCCAGAGCTTAAACAGGTTTAATACAGTGGAGACCTCACTGGACTGCAGAGTGACATCTCTAACACTGTGCTCCATCACCATATCTGGGTCAGAAACCTGCAGGGTCCTGGGGTCTGCTATCTCCAGTACCCAAAGCAGGTACACAGCATCAATCACAATCGTTAAAAGAACCAGCAGATGATGTACTTTAACTTTAGTGGAATTTTAGGCAACTAAGGTATTCTTGTCTGTCAGACCACAGATCCACATGCATGGTTGTGGCAATTTATAGTCATGTAAGATTCTGGGTGCTTGAGACAATGCCAAAGAACTTGATTGGCAGACAAAAGACTGTGCAAGTTCCCATCATTCACAATGAATGGAGCCTGTCTGGACACAGAGTCAGCTCCTGCCTTTCTTCTCATTTCTCAGTTTCTAAATTCTTTTCTTCCGTACACTACTTCCTTCATTTTGTCTACTCATGGCTCACCCATCTCACCTGAGATGCAAGCAGAGGTGACAGTGAGACACGAAGAGAGGTAACGCTGGGGGAAAAAAAGCCAGGGCAATCTCTATAAGTTAATCTTTTTTTTTCTCTCTCATCTGTGAAAAAAAAATATTGCCATGTGAAAGAAAAAAAATCCTAATTTTTTCAATTAACTTTTTATTATGTTTAGAGTCTGACTTTTCATTTTTGTTAAAACTAAACATAAATTGTTTTCAGTTTTCTGATGCTGTTTAGTTAGGTTTAATGCATCAAAGACCACTAAGTTGGGTTTGGGGGCAGGTCATACTTTTAGGTTTCAGTTGACCCTGTCACAATGCTAAAACTTCTGCCGGACAGGTAAAATACTCTTCTTCTTTGGGTTAGTGGTTTCCCCCTTTTGGTCAAAATTTGTATTACAAAAACAAACAGAAATCTAATGATCAGTAATATTATAACACTTGCATAAACTGCATTAAAATGAATACTTGAATTAAGTTTTAATTCAGTAAAATGTACCTAAAAACAACACACAAAAAATGTAAATACTGGTGTCTCCATCCACTGAATTAGATATCTTGTGAGACTGAGAAGGGAGAGCTGAGTCCAGCATAGTCATTATTTTCTTGAGAAAGGCCAGGCTTTACATCCTTCTAAACAAAACAAAAACTCAATAAGCGAAAAAGAGTGCTGCTTTGGGTCAAACAAGTGTAACAGGTGCTCTTTGGTTGCAGACAAAAAGATTTAAAATGCAAAGCTTGATATGACTGTTGGGTTGGTGCAAGGATGGGTTAGTCAAGAGTCCGAGGCACACTGATTTGGAGTAAAGAAACTGCTTTTAATTCAAAGAATAACTCCAACGTGTTTCGACTCAACGAGTCTTCCTCAGGGCAAGAGTGTGCCTC
>JAQNCA010000004.1:788891-800999 GCA_029783725.1 Acanthurus tractus
GCCTAGAGGGAGCATATACAAGGTAAATAGTATTGGCCCAAGCACCGAGCCTTGTGGAACACCATGACTAACTTTGCCTCATCCCATAAGTTAAAACTTTTCTTTTGCATTAATTTTCTAAAACCATCCCACAGCTTACTTGTGCACAATTAATCTAACATGATTTTGCAGACATACACATGTTCTCCACTACACACCCTGACACTAGTCTTCCACTTTGCTAACTTTGTTTTCTGAATGACAGCCAACTTGTTGTGTTTGCTGCTGTGAGCATTTCCTAATACCAAGTGAATTCATAAATTAACACTATCAGACACAAGTGATTTTCAAGTTACAGAATTTATGTAAGCCTGTCTCCTCTTTTTACCATCATTACTTTCAAATATAGAAAGCATTAGTGACTGTATTTAGTGTACGTCTAGCAGAGGTAAAGTGGAAATACTTAGGAAATCCCACCAGTCAGTTTGTTGGTTAGAGAGATGGTATTTGCAATTTACTGTGTGAAGCCCTTTAAAGGCTCTCTTCATTCAGAGCAACAATAACGTTTGTCATGAAATTTTAACCTCTTTTAGGGGTCACTGTTGTTTTCAAAGACAGACACATCAACCACCCTTATTACTTGTGAAGAAATAAACAGCACTGGCAGGGATGATGTTTTTAAATTGTTGTGGATGCTAGACCATATTTTATTATATGATCTTGTATTATGAAATCTTTTCTTTAGTTTATCTTTTTTGCCTTTGTCAAATAAACTGTTAACTAGCAAATACCATAAGACAAGGAAACATAAGTATTTTTTTGTAGACAGGAAACAAAAAAGTATGTTGTGGGAAGCCAAACTAATTAAGAGCTGATATAGTCATTTTTCATGCTTTAGTGGACCAAAGTTTAAGAAAAAAAATCGGGACAAGGGTGGAAGGCTATCTCTGAATTAAATGGCTTAGCTAACTCAAAATAACAACCACGTAATAGAGACCATATTAATTAATGCAAAAATTTTAGGTCCACAAAATACTTTAGTGGTGATTTGTGTGTCTTATTGGGGCGTCAGGGATGAGCTATGTAGGTTAACCAATGGACAAAACAGTTTTCAGTGCAAACTAAGAACTAAGAAATCCTTCAATGAGTGTTAAGACTGCATTATAAAGCATTTCAAGCCAATTATTACATATGGATTGCTGATGTGCCCCAATTAAAAACTTTTCAGGCCCTTTGTGTAAGGAATTTATTTCCCTAATAATAAAGGGCAACGTAAGAGAAAGAAAAATGAGAAAAGAATGTTTTTGATCAAGGTTACATGGTCAAATGGTCTGTCAAGTAAAGACATATTAATGCAACACATAAAAAAAATCCCACACTTGCTAACTAATAATATAAAAACAGTCAAAACATTGAAACCTTGTAAAGACTATAAATATATGGATCCAGGAGAGAGGAAGGCACTGTTTCTCTGAAATCATTTGTCTTTAATTCACAGATAAAAATATTCACAAGGGAAAATAGGCTTCATTGAGTCCATCATCCTGATTATTCTTCAGCCAACTTAGTCATTTGTTTTCACTCATATAAAGATCTGAAAAGGTGGGTCCTGTTCCTGATTTGAGCCCAGTGAAGATTACTAGAAGAATGTGAACCAGAGTAAAGGTGTGGATTTCATGTCCGGTCTCGGTCAGTTGGCTCAGAGCTTTAACAATCTTGAATATGATGTTACTTTTCAGTGTTACTAAGTGTTCCCCTTGTCCCATTGTCAGTAGTCCTGTCTATGTCTCCCTCTGACTGCAGAGCACTAATTTTTCTGAACAAACACCTGGCAGCTGTTTTGATGTGTACTGGAAATGATGCAGTCACCAAATAGTTTTTGTACATGGCAAAAACTCAGTTAAATAAATGGTAATGTGTAATCATTTGCTTCTGCTGATGTTTACAACCCAATTTACGTACTACTAGCTTTGCTTAAGTAATCAACAACACTGCTTTCAATTAAGAGTGTCATATTATGTACAGAATGTAAGGCCCCTTCAGGCAAATTTGAAAATTGTGATATGGGGCTATAGAAACTGATTTAAACTGATTTGACTTGAATTGATCATAACTTTTGCAGATTTATTGTCAAGAGTGGTTACAACAAACAGAAAGAGTAGTAATAATTATGAGTTATACTTTTTTATATGGCATCTTAAGTGTAATGACCAGAGTAACCAATACTTGTTGAATAAACGTACAGCCCATCATTGGTGTTTGTGGAAAGGGAGTTGGGATAAGTTGTTACAAACCAGGAGGCAGAACAAAAGACTTCTCAAAATCTGACTGAAGAAGAGATAAACTACACAGCCAACAGTTTTTTTGATGATGCAATCTTACAGAAAAATGAGAATCAAAATGTGCACTGTCACTTGGAATTATGTTCATATCAGACAGTTCCTGACTCAACTTGATTTATGTCTAATGCAAATATGTCCTCAGATCAGAGTTAACACTGTTACACACCTGCAGTTCAGAATTCCCTATTTATTAACGCTAAGCACAATCTTTCCGTAAATGTAAAGTTTCAGTTTTCTAACCCTTACAATATCAAAACCATAGTAAAAATCACTGTAGGTGAACAGAATCTAGAGTTTTGTATGGTTGCGCAAAATCTACATTCTCATCTGGTGATTGCAATGTGCTGGCTGAAAATCCGTTTGAATTTTGCGTCACTTCAGTGGTGCTTTCTACCCTCTAGAGCCATATAAACCATATCTGCCAACACTCCCGTTTTTGCCAGTTCTCTCCTGATTTTTTGGACCGATCACCCTGCCCCTTGTTATTTTTCCCAGAAACTCCCATAATGTGAGTACAGTCTAAACATTGTTGAGAATAACAGAATCTAATATTGTCAAGTTGCCAGATTCGGTGTGAAATGCAATCTGTTTCTAATTTATTCCCCCTGTTTACATATCTCATGTTCATGTACGAGAATGGAAAGTCAATCCATTGTTACTTTTCAGTTCTGTAAGCATATGTTTGTATGTTTAAAAAATACAGGTTAAGTTAAGGAAAAGCCTGTTATACTTTTTTATTAACCTAACTAGTTCACCCTCTCTTATATAGATTTGTCTTTACACAAACTTTGAATTAGCAGGAGTTTGTGACTAGAATTTTTTTGAAAAGTTATTACAAAGATAGCTCAACAGTCTAACTTGGCTTTTGGCATCAACACGAATTAATCTCTAAACTCTATATATCAAATCTGAGAGGACAGTTTTAAAACTTCTAAGATAGTATATCACACTTGTTTTTTAATTGAATGATAAAAGCTTTCATTCAGCTTAAAAAATGTTGTTCATCCAAATATAAATGGTAAACAAGCAGATTATAAGGTAGGAAAGACCCTTATAACTTGGAATTATCAGAACAGCTGTGATAAAACATGTTATGTCGCCTTTAGATACCACCCAGTGAACTCTTATAGAGAAGGACAAGTAGTAAACTGAGACAACTAGTCTGTGCAAACCAATATGAAATATTCTATTTTTTTTAAAAAAAAAGGTCTCAACAACGGAAAATGAATTTCCCAGTCATGAGGACTGAAAGAAGATAGAAACAGCTGTAGAGAGACCAAAACAGGTTTCAAGAGAGTAATTCATAATTTTGTGGTTGATAATGACAAGAGCTTTGCATTTATAATAATTTATGTTATGGATGATTCAGTTACTGCAGTGGGAAATGCTTAGGGCAGTTCACCTCCCTCTCTTGGCAATTAAGTGTGATTGGATGAAACTTGAATTTGGACTGGCCTCAATAATACACACATAGGAAACTGATACTTCAGGGTCCTGGTGTCACCATATGCATGCAAACACATTTAGAATTGGATTAGTAAAAAGAATGTACCAACTTTCAGGGATGAGCCTTTGCCTTTCTTTGGCATTTAGAACATACACAACTTGTGTGCCTTTCAATAGGACTATCAGCTTTACCTGGATTTTACCTCTCAGATACAGCTTATCGCAGTCAGCCTAATTTTGTCTCTACAAGCTCAGATCTGTAAAGATCCGTGCTACCATTATTCAAGCCACTGGATGATTGGTGTCTTAAATATCAAACCACATGGGTCATTGTGCTCCAAGAAAATTTGGTATTTATTTCTTGGGTACCTGTGCTAGGGTTTTCAAATGACTAGAGTTTCACAAACAGTTAAGATCAAGACCAGAATCCTTTGGGCCTAAGACAACCTTTTCCACTGACACACATAACAAGCAGAGCAGAGGGAGAAAGTGATTTGCAAATTGTCATTTTAAAACCCAGGTCTTCTTTGTCTGTATTTTGTCCTTTGTAAGAAAAGCACTTAAATGTTCTTCCCTAAAATCTCCCTCTAGCCAGTCGGTTTTTCTCTGATGTTACATGTAAATGGCTTTCTTATCCTCTGAATTCACAGTTCCTAAATAAACAGTCCTGGACAATTTTTGCAGCTTTTGCAGACATAATTTGGCATCATTGCACCAAGTTTTTAATTGCAAAAGTAAAAAGCATTCTATTTCAGCAAAATTGGCCAAAAGATTAAAAATTAATCTCTAGGCTTCAGAGTTATATCGGCTTGCGGCTAGCTGCTCTCCTACAAGTCGTTCCAGTGTTTGCCTCTCTGGCTCCCAGTTCTCCAAATCGGCATAGCTTAGGTCAGGCACTGCCACAGTCAGGCCCAGAGAGCTGACCGACCCGGCCAAGGACCCACGGCCTTCATAGGCGTATGTTTGAAGTGAGTCATATGGTGGGCCTCGTGTGTCAGAGTCTGCTTCGGCCACCTTCTGCTGAATGATCTGATGAATGATGTCATGACTGTCTAGGAGTAGGGAAGGTGCTGACTGACTGATCTCTCGAGGAACACAGTCAATGACGAACCATGCAGGTTCAGACTCTGGGCTGTAGTTTCCATAATCCAACTCCTGTATTTTTCTCCTCCTCACCACAACAATGCCCTCCTCATCATCCTCAGCCTCGTCCTCATCTGCATATGAGCTTGGTCCACAGCCAAGGTAGGTGTGGAACTTCCTGCGAGCTTCTGAGGCTTTTGGATTTCGAAGTGCAGTGATGTCAAAGGCTTCTGTGTCCTCCTCTCCGCCTCCCTCATCATCATAGGTCACCACATTTTCTCTGATGTCCTCTTCAGAGAGAATAAGGGGTTCTTTGCTTGCTTTCTTATTTCTTAGCTGAGTGAACAGCATCACAATGGCTGAAGAAAAAGGAGCAAAATGTATTTTTTAAAAAAGCAGGAAATAAAGAAAAAATAAAGAAAATAAAGAACATTCAGAGAGTAACACATCTGAAGTAATTTTTAATGACTTACTAATTGAATTTGTCTTTAAATTAATTTTGTGGTTTACAGTTGGATTCTTGTCATCCACATCAATACTTGTTTGTGGTTTCCCATTTTTTTCACATGGCGATGAAGGGTTTAAAACCAACAAGACTACACCAGTTTTCACTGGTTTGTCAAAATTTCCATTGGATTGCACATATAAAGTGTAATCCGTGTTATTCCATTGCCTGTATAAGCATCATACAGTACTGGTCAAACAAAATAAAGATAAAGATAGACAGACATGTACTTACCTAATAATATGACAATACACAGCAGTATGGCCACAAATGCCCCAGTGCTGAGGCCAGCTGAAGATAGAAAAGCCTGGGCCTGACAAATGTTGTTGCTATTACGCCCCCTAGTATTTCTCTGACATACACAGACCCTGAGTGAGAGTGTAGTAGTGCTGCTCAGAGGAGGCTCTCCACCATCAGCTACGACCAACACCAGACTGAAGAATTCCTGGTCCCTGTCCTGGCTGAAGCCTTCACGCCGACGAGATACTATACTGGCAGTGTTGTCTAAGGACAGTGATGACCGGATGGAGGGTGAGGGAGGATTGTGTGGACAAGATGTTTGTGAGATGGATGGTTGAAGAGGTAAAGAAATAGTATTGAGAAGGTTAAATAGTAAAAGAAAGGTAAAAGACAATAAAGAGCAGAAGTTAAGGCAATACAATCAAAATGACTGTTAAATGAGCTAGCTTTGTGCAAATCTTCATGATCAGGATCAATCAACATGATAATGTAGAGCAGAGCAGGAAAAGGACTAAAGTGAATTTTTTAGTAATTCATAGGTGAAGTAGCTTATTCCTGAAAGCTTCATGGATGAGGTTTACAGTAACAAGAGAACCTGGATATCGCATTGTTTTATAACAAGGCATTCTAGTTACATCAACATCATAAAGATAGCTTCTGAATCACGGAAGTTTTTGCATTTGATGGTTGATAAACCCCAACATTTTATTACTGATATCAGTAATATCAATAATGGAAAAAAAATCATTTAAACATGTTCTAAAGATCTGAAAAGGAGGTATACCAACAAGCTAAGCAATGCAAAACATTTTTGTATGGATCGAGGAGATGTTTGTTCTTCCATAACAGGACAAGCATAGCTGTTACTGTCATAGAAATAAGGTCACTCACAAAACAAATGGAACAAGCTCCAAAGATGGATCTCAAGAATATGTTGAAACCACCTTTAATATACATATGGTCAAGTAGTAATTACAGACTCATTAGCATAACTCAGGTAGGTTCATAAGTTGCTGAAAAAGGATCACTTAATACACAATATCATATTTGAATGCTACTTTAACTAATTGCATCCCAAGCTACTTGGAGTTCAAGATCATCATTCAAGAAACTGCTTTCTTTTAAAGAAAATAAGGACAACATGGATGAGAAAGTTGTAGTAGTGTAGCTTTTGATACTACTAATAATGAAATACTAATAATCATGTAATCGACAATTTACCATGTTTAATTTTCCACCTAATGAAATCAAAAGACTAAAAACATACCTAACAGAAAAACAACAATGTATTTGCATTAACCATATAACTGGACAAATGACCGTTGGTCATGTTTGTTTATGCACTGTTCAATTTTGGTTCCCTTTGTTATTTAGCTTATATATTAATGACCTGTCAGGAATCTGTTCAACTACTTTAATTTGCTACTGTACTCTGACAAAGCGGTCACATATCTACATGCTTAAAACAAGGTGCATGTTACAGAAGAACTTTCAGCTTCAATGATCAGTGTCTCTAATTGGTCAACAAAACTGTCTGTTTTGTTTTCTTCTGTCTGTAATTAGAGAGTCAAACCCGGATGTTCTAGTAGCATATAAAAGACTAACAACTTTTAACTGACAATTAAAGTCAATCTGGCATATTTTAGACACATTAGCAACAATGTAGCTACATAGGCCAATAACCTATGCAAATCAACCCACATTTTGTTTTTGGGGTTATATAATTATATTGCATTTTCCGAAAGCAGAAAAAAATTGTATCACAATTTCTTTTAAACACAACCTCACTACTGTTACCAAAGGAAGCACAACCAAAGAGCTAAATGCAATGAAAATTCTACTGAGACATGTTAATCATCCTTTTATTTTGTGTGATCAGAGTATAGAGTTATAGAGTATAGAGTTGTGTGATCATCCTTTATGGCATCTGAGATAAAGCTTAGAGTTGATTAATGTCATGCATAATATCCTTATATGGTATTTTCTATGCTTACAGAGCTTAAAGTCAGTATTAAACAAGATTACGTTTAGCACATGCATATTGTTGTTGTAGGAGTGATGTGTTAAAAGGAGGCCGACCCAGCTGAGTATAAAACATTTGTCATGTCATGCATCCTGTGAATCAGTGTTTGTGTTGCAGATTCAAGGAAATTTTCCTGACACTACGTTTAGAAAATTCTGCCTCCCTCATCTCCGTGACTATCATGGATGTATTAAAGATGTATTTAATTTGGATTTAAATGCAGAAGTTTATGATGCAAAATTTCAATATCATGCCTAATTCCCCCAATTCTATGGACACACAAAAGGTAAACTGCAATAAGCATAACTATTATTATTGGGCTACACACTACCCTGTCACCAAAATTCAAATCCTCTCATAGAATAATTTTAGGTTTTCCATTTAACTGTATACAAGTAGTGATAAACTTTTATCCAGTGACCACAGTTCTAAATAAGTTGTAATATCTTCAATTTATGACAATTGCTCTGTTACAACTGATAAAAATCAACCAACGCAACCATCTAGTCAGGCTCTGTCTTTTGGAAACGAATATACAACAATGCAAAATGCCTGCAGTATTAAACTCACAGAATTACCCTCTAACCACCCTGTTCGAATCTTGTCACTGTGTCTCATTACTCAGACTGCTGCCAACTCTCCTCAGTCCTTTATTTGCCTTATATTAACTGTAGAGTGAAGAGCAAAAAAAAAAAACAGGAGAGACCGATAAAAAAACAAAACAAATCTTGAGGGATACAGGGGGGAAAATACAGAAGACAAAATCTCAAAGAACATCACACAACCTGACACATACCTGAAAAGTAGTGACAACATGCCACTTTCAGTTTATTGAAGAGAGATAGGATCGAAGCTAAATGAGGAAAGGAAATAAACAGAAAAACCCAGCAGCTGTGTAACCAAGGCAACAGCACCACAGGTTTTCTCTCAGACATAAAAGGAGATCTCAGAAAGAAGGAGGGAGGCTGATACCAGTTTCACCAAGAGCAAAGAGACAAGACTGTGGTAATGATGCCAACAGAACATAACATAGCCGACAGGTAGAAAACACACACACCTCAAGTGCTCTATGATTTCATTCTGGCATAGGAGGTTTATTTAGTCTACTAATGTAACCATTGTTTTAAACCTTCTTTTTGAAGACTAGTGTGTTAACATTTTTATACTATGACATGTTTCAACTGCTGACTTTCTGCAGGCTTCCTCAGAAGAGTCATGTAATGTTGTTGCTAAATGTCCTGTCAACTGATTTTTTCAGTTTTTTGGACAAAACCTAAGTACAAACCCTGCACAAGTATAAAACCAGAAAAAATGGATAGAAAGGGGGGAGGAAAAAAACTGTGAACATAAGGCCTATTGGTAACAGAGCAGAGGGCCGTGGATATGGACACTGTGTTCTAAGATGGTGCCATAAAAAAATACCGTTAAGCTTAGTTGTAAAGCCAAGTTTTGTTCAACTGTCCAGGACCATGGAGCATGAAACATTCTCTGAATTAGCCAGACTCTCTGCTAACTTCTTGTGCATATGTATCCCATGTTGACTGATAAGGCTTGCAGAGCAGTGATAGAGGTATTCGAAGGCCAGGAGTGACTTCGCTCCTCAGAGGCCAATTCTGAGTTTAGGAGTGTCTAAAAAAGACTTCTGGTCAAAAACATGTCGAATTTTCAGGGAGGATAAAATCAAAAAAAAACAAAACATAAAAAAAATGTATGAAATCAAGTAACAATTGAATCCCTGATTGCCAGTCATATTTAATATGTGTGTATGTAGCTCTGCCATGGTCAGTGTGTCTGACTTTTTATTTACACACACACACACACACACACACACACACACACACACACACATACATATATATATTTATATATATACGTATATATGTGTGTGTGTGTGTGTGCGTGTATAACAAATATACCGTATATATAATGTAATGCTTACATTTATTTGATGCATGACTGAAAAATAAATGATCTTGGATTCATCACCAGTATAATAATAGTCTTTTTTTTTTAAACATTCAGTTGGGTTTTTTTAACCATATTTTACTTGTGCTTTAGTGTGTAATTTATTGTGTCTTCATTAAATGCCAAGTCTTAAACAGGATTTTGAATGAGTGAATAATGGAATATAAGAGGGGGAGGGGACAGAGATTGATAGAAAGGGAGAGAGAGCAAGGCCAAAAGCTAAGATAAATCCACATGTTAAACTATGTGTAATCTATAGGTGAGTGTTTTAATAATCATACTTCTACTAAATTACTAATACTAATAACAATACCAATACTTATAATGTTTGTAAAAATAATAATAATAAAACAATAATAAAAATAACTGCTCTGAGTATCAAGCAGAGCCACAGCGGAAGGCACAGCTAAGCTCAGTAATCCTGGCGCAACCTCAGTCCATAGGTACCTACGAGACAAGAAAGCACAGACTCCTGGCAAGGTGGCAAGTTAATAGACAAGAACTGAGCATGAATGCAGAACATATAGGGGGAGAGATGAAAGACAGGAGCTCAGTGTGTTATGGAGTCTCCCAGCAGCCTAAGCCTATTTAGCAGCATAACTGGGGGCTTATCCAAAGCGAGCCTGAGCCAGCCCTAACTATAAGCTTCATCAAAAAGGAAGGTTTTAAAGCTACTCTTAGTAAGAAGTTGCAGTAGTCCAGTCTAGAAGTAACAAATGCATAGACTAATTTTTCTGCAACATTTTGTGATAGGATATGCCTGATTTTTGCTATGTTACAGTGATTAAAGAAGGCAGCCCTTGAGATTTATTTAATATGAGAGTTGAAGGACATATCCTGATCAAAAGTTAAGATTTGTCATATCTCATTGATATGCACTTCTCTTTACTATCCTTGCAGTGAAATTATAAAATTTACGCACTCAGAAAGTCAGTGATTTCCTACCAGCTGTCCTTTCAACATCTGGCAGCTGCAATTGTGCTTTTAATCTGAATTATAAGTGCGACTTTGGTATTAATTTGCCCAAAATTACAATTTCTCCTTATTTGTGAAATAAATTGTTCTGCTGCCATTAGACTTGTCTATGTTTGCCTCAAACACTACATATACGCCTATTTTTCATATGAACGTAGTGAGAAACCCTGGGTTGATTTGAAACAGGAAAAGTGTTGAGGTACTTGAGGTCTGAGCCATTATATATTGCTCCAATAACATTTAATTGAAAACAACAATTTTCCTCAACCGTAAATGAAACTCTTTGCTTAACCTAGCCACCCACAGGATTTAGGATGTTAATCCAGGTCTTTGTTGTCAAACTTCTGATACACCCACCACCGACCTTGTTGTCTCATGTTAAACAAACTGTCTACTCACTTACCTCCATTGTCTTTCAAAGTAAAATTCGGATTGCCTAGCTGCTCAGCAGGAATGTAGAAGGAAAACTTTCCATTTGCAAAGTTATCCAGATCTGCTGCTCGAATGGTCTTAATCACCTGATGGAAATAAAGAGAAGAAATGCAAAGAATTCAAAAGAAATTGTAACAGAAAATTCAAGTAAGAGAAAGTGTACAGGAATGGGGGCAAGAGACTTGTTTTTAGAGGATTATAAGTGCAAAGATATTTCTTGTCTAGACCAAAAAGTTTAGATAGCTTGTGAAATTTAGCAAATTTACCACTTGCATGGGTGTTCCAGCTGAAACTGTCAGACTACTGCCTCTGCTCATACGGGACATGTCATGATTAGCTAGTTAGCATGCCAATTTTAACATAAATCTCCAACAAATAATAATACATGTCTCTAACATGATGTCAAAACTGTGGCCAAGCTAAGCACATTAGCTAATGCTCAGTGCTGACTAACTGTAATCAGTTCTTTCAGTGAGCATTTTCCCTCTTCAAGTAACTTTTAATAAAACAAACCTGGGCTTCATGTCTACCTGGGATTAAACCTCTTCCTGTGACTACACTGGAATCATTTCACCAGGGAATCAATACAGATTCTATTCTCACTGAAGACAGAAGCCATATATAAGTGTGTGTCACTTATTTTTTGTCCAGTGTGAAAGTGCATGCATTTGCTTTCAAACAGAGGGACTAGTAGCAAGCAAATAACTCTACTTCAGCCAAAATCCAATTACAAGTAAAAATTAAAGTTGCAAGCAGCGTTGGACGGGCCCGAGCACCCCGGCACACGTCAGAGCCGGCGCCAACTCTTCCCGGACCAGGCTGATCACTTGCGCTCGATCCACACTTCTGCCCAAGTGCAGTACAAGCCTTCTTTCTGTCATGCGAGCAGGCCAGAACATAACTGCACTCACTGCTTGAAAGTTAAAATTATGCAATAAATCAAGTTGTTATATGTAATCAAGGTCGCCTCTTTTCAACAATGACCTGACACTGATTAAAAATTAAAAACATTTACAAGGAAAAAAACAATTTTCCCTTGTGTATTTCCTAGCACAGATGATGCCAGCTTTCACCACTGTAATCTGTGGGTCTGTATTTTTTTTTTATTTTAATGTAGT
>JAQNCA010000004.1:801099-812480 GCA_029783725.1 Acanthurus tractus
CTACAGAGCACATTTTTGCACCTTGGGGGTCAGTTTTTCCATTTTATCAAATTTTACGCCAGACCTGATGAGTGTGCCAAATTTGGTGAGTTTTTGAGCATGTTTAGGGGGTCTAATTAAGGTTTAAAGCGTGCGCATAATAATAATAAGAAAGAAACAGTACAATTTCAAGAGGTCCTCGCACTGCCTTCGGTGCTCGGGCCCTAAAAAAAAGATCATATGCATGGCTATCACGTCATGGAAGAATGTTACACAAAACAAATTCTATCAAGGAAGGCATGTTTTTGAAAGAAACTAAGATCTCTTGCACATTTCCATACACTAGTATTGTTTCCTTTGTTCACACTTGTAAAAGTGTGTTGCACATCCTATGATGTTTTGTCTAAACACAGAAAATCTTATACGACTATTTTTAGGAGCTGTGTCCTGGACAGCTCTGGCTAAAATTTAACCTTTGCCTGCATCTGTTCCTAACTTAGGTTGGCTATTAACCTGTTTTGAATCAAAAAAAATCTATGCCTTAGTCTGTCTTATCAAGACATTGTTATAACTAAATGACTGAAAAGGTAGATTATCAATAATGCCGTACAATAATAACACTGAACCGCCTTCTAATTTTTAATGTCATTAATGCAATGAAATGACCTTTTTTAGATTATTCGACTTCCAAAACCTGAAATTTGCTAAAAATAAATGTAAACTGAATATTCATTCCAGTTAACAGATTGCATTTTATATTATGCTATCACGTTTCCCTCCAGGCATCACTGAATATTTCTCAAGAGCAAACATGCAGCAACATTTAAAATTTCATAGTGTAGCAGTGTGCTCTGAGCCCTCAGGCTTGTATCTGCCACTGGTCTCTAAGCACTTAACATGACGAACAACAAATGTGTATTAAATGTGCCATGTGCCCCACAACTTATACAGCCAACATTCACATTGTTTTGCAATCAATTATGCAAATGGAGTAAACAAGTGAGCCCCCTAATGCCAAGAGAACAAAAAATAGTGAAGTGCAATGCATAAAAAACTTCTTAGTGTCAATATACTGTAATGCTGGCTGGATAAAACAATGAGTCCTCCCTTGACAGTGACTGTGCTAACATATTTTGTCTGTTGCCTGAAGCCTAGCTAAATTATTACACACTAATGCACACACACAAGGAAAAAAATAAAAAGCAAACACACACAGTTAGGTTTAAAGTTGTATGAAATAAAAAAAATGGCATGTGGACAGCTAATAATAGGGAGGGACAATCTAATGAGACAGAAGTAGTGTGTGTGTGTGTGTGTGTGTGTGTGTGTGTGTGTGAATGCACATGCGAGGACAGCCATTGCTGTTATTCAGATTTATGCTTTCTTGATTAGATGGAAAAAGTGTTTCATCCTCCTTGGTGAAGAAATAGCCTCTCTATGGAGCAAGAAGGCAGTGTGGTGGTGGCTGGGGAAAGAGAGGGAACATAAGGGTGGCGGTGTAGCAGGCTCGTGCTTTGGTTTAATATGATCATCCCTGCTGCTATCTTGCCCAGCAGAGGCATCAGCACGCACTGCAGTCTGAATAATTTATGGGTTTAAGAAGCTGTGGAGTCTGTAGCTCAGCTGATAAATCCCTCACTGATGGTGTCAGACACACAACAAAAAGGCTACGGATCAACATGAATGTATGTGTGTGAGTATGTGTAAATATGAATGAGAGAGAAGATGATTGGGTTTTCATGCATGTTTTCAGCAGTGCATATATTTATGACAGTCGTATGTGCTAGTGCTTGAGAGCTAAACATTAGTTGTGATTTCATTTAAGATCAAATTTTCACATGCTAGGCCAAAGAGTTTACTGGCGATTTGTTTTCAGTGGTACAAAGTAAGCATTTATTTTTTTCTTGAGAATGACAGGACCAAACAGGGCTAAATTTAACATATAATTTGAAAGCATGTCTCTTTCTGCAATTTAAAATTTAATAGACTTTTGAAGAAACATGTCAGTGCAACATGTGTCCTCATTAATGTGTTTTTTTCCCTTAATTGTTGTCATCATAGAATGTTGTTTTCCCTCAGATGTCATGGAATTGGTTCAATTGCATGTTACTCCAGTCATCTCATAAATAAATGGTAAGAAGTGCTTGGAAGTTACACTCAACTAATCTAGTATCCAATTTTTGCTGCAAACACTGCATTGAGGTATTTCACACTTCATGACACTCGCCTGGGACTGTCATGAAGAGACACCATCATTATCAGTATCAGGATCATGACTTTTTCTCGAGCTTAGTGATAGCACACCATGTTATGGCTGCCACAGTGGACTTTGAGAGTTCAATAACAATACTTTTTTGTCTTTATCTATTTAATAGTGCATTTCCTAGTTGTGTGTTATTAAAATGAGAAATTACGGATATTAGAAAAAAAGGTTAGGATATCAAAGAAACGGTTGTTGGTAAACCAAGTATGAGTGTATTGATTGTAACTGAACCCTTAAAAGGAGGCAGGCTCTGATCTAATCATCAATACACATGACTTTAACATCCCTTAAACTTGACAGACTAAAACCTCAGATCTGTGTGATGTTGAGATAAACCTGAACCATAAAACAGAAATCTGTTTCCCTTCACTCCTATGGTTGTTAAAAAGCACCCTGCTGGATTGGGCGCTGATAGCCGTCTATCTTCACATGCCTATGTCCTATATTCTCATTACAGAAAAGAATATAAAAACAGTTTTTAGCATATTTGTAAATTTGGCTGAAGTTTGCACTACATTCGGACAGACACATAGATAATCATAAAACCTAACCTTAAGGTGCACTTTGTAAGGCTGTGCGATCTTGGATGCTTGACACAGGTGTCAGTGCAACACTTTGCCTCCAGTGTGATATTTAGGTTAGCTTTTCAAATTCATCTCACAAAAAAGAAAAGAAATCAGACACAAATAGATTTTTGAACTTAATGTTTTTTTTTCCTGGTAAGGTTTTCAGAGGGTTTTATAAACATTTTTATTAATTCAATTGTAGTGCATGACATTATCATTCAGTTGCAGTGGCAGTTGCAAACCAAACACCAAAGAGAACCTATAAAAAACCTAGAACATTAGCAACCCACCTGTCCATTTTTGGTGCTCTCACACACTATGACAGCATTGTTGCCCCCAGAGATGGCTGGAATGTTGTCATTGACATCCAGGACCTGAATGGTGACTGGGACATGACTCACCATGCGAGGGTTATCTGAAATTTAACACAGAAAGCATTTAAGTTGTTGCAACACCTCTGTATTTCTAAAAAAGAGACAGATTTATTGTAATTGTAAGTTATGTGTCTTGAGTTAATGCACTTAACTGATGTTTGACTTTGAACTGCAGTCACAAAAAGTGGGAGCGCCAAATTGTACAAAATATCTATTTCTTTATACTGGGGCTTTAATAATTACAGCCAAAATATAATTGTGATAGTATATAGAATTTTGATACAGTGATCTGTGTTTCTGTGTCAATCAATTTGGGCCTTCATCACCAGTAACTATCCTGTTCAACCTGCAGGGTTACACAGCATCGTGCATACTGCGAAACCCTGCACAACACCTTACAGCACTCCTTGTCATAAGCTGAAACTGGATTATATTTCATTGAGAAAATGCTTTGGTTCTGCTGCTTACTCTCCCTGGTTCTGGGAATTGTGTATTTGCTGCTATGAGGGCTGCTGGGTAGCCCTGGTAGCTGTGTGGCTAATTGACTGAACAGGGCAGCAGGGAGTACTTGCTTTTTGCCAAACCATATCACAGGTGTTTTGGACTGCCATGAGGCCAACTGTGGCACAGAGGAGAAAGCTGAGCAGTGAGCCCAGGAATGCAAACAAGCTTTCCTTCAATATGACAAAGGCATAGAACCAGAAAATAATGTTGATTAAAAGAGAAAAGAGGCTTGGACAAGAGTGATGTCAAAATCAGACGTTTTGGTTTGTTAATTAGGTTGGTTTGTTTGTTTTGTTGTTGGCGATATCAGAAGACATAAAAAAGAACAGCATCAGAGGAAACTAAGAAAAAGAAGAGAAAGTCTAAGCAAGGCAATTTAATTTTAACATAGTGGAGGGTAGTTTTTTGCAAGAGCTTAAAAAAAATAGTTATTTTTATTTAATAGTTATTAACTTATTTAACCCCCCTCAGAGTTAAAATTAACACTGACCCAGGGTTTATATGGGAACCACTGTAACTTAACACCAGTTTATTTTTAATCAACACTATGATGTTATTGACCAGTAACACTGACGTAAAATGTATACTTAGCTAGCATTTATTGTGCTGCTGATGTAAAATGATATTTCAGATATTTCAGTGTCTGTCTACAGATCCAGCCTGTCGACTGGTTTGCACACCCATCCAGTCCTGGTGAGAAATTGTCCTGGTGTCTGTGTAGGTGTGTGTGGGGCTCGTGACCTCATCCGGGGTAGAAGAAACAGTCTCTGGGGTGACGACACTCACAGGGTGGGAGGTCTCTCCTGCACTCACAGTAGATGCAGGCAGTGGCAGAGGAGGGTGTTCTGCCACGACACCACTCCTTGTGGTGTGTTAATGAGGTAAGATCTTGTAACAGTTTAGTAACAGAAGCCTGTCTCCAGCCTGAACTTATCCAGGCCGCATAGATACTTGTCAAACTTTTCACAGGCCCACAGGCCAGACACTCCTTCTCGATCTGGGCATAGCGTGTTTCAGCCTCAGATAAAGACCGAGAGCAGTAAGCTATCTTCCATTCTTCTCTGTAAAGTCGAGCAGTACAGCTCCCAGTCGATAACTGCTCGCATCGACAGACACGACTGTGGGGCCTCGTGATGTCATAAAAGGCGAGAACTGGTGCCTTTGTCAGCATCCTTTTCATGCCCTCAAAAGCTGATTGCTGTGAGTGGCCCCAGGTCCAGATGTTCTTGCTCTTTAGGAGCTCATACAATGTTTGGCCTCGTGTTGCAAAAGCTGGGATAAACCTTCCAAGGTTGTTCACCATACCAAGGACTCTTTTTAGCTCCTGCACATTTTCAGGTGGCGGCAGCTGGTGAATAGCATCAACTTTGTTAGGGTCGGGCCTGACCCCCAATTAATCAGTAAGATGACCCAGGAAGCGTAGTTGGCTCTGTCTGAGAGAGAATTTCTCCCTTTTGAGTTTCAAGCCTGCTGACTCAACTAGCTGCAGCACCTTCTAGAGTCACGCATCATGTTGCTCCATTGAACTCCCATACACCAGGATATCATCCATGAAGACTTCTACTCCTTCCAGTCCCTCCAGAGTCTCAAGCATCTTTCGCTAAAAGATCTCTGGTGCACTTGTTATGCCAAAGGACAGTCCCTTAAAGCAGTACCTACCAAACGGTGTAATAAATGTTGTCAGGTTGCAGTTGTCTGGAGGTAGTGGCCACTGGCAGCATCCAGAAACGAAAAAACAGTTGCTCAGCTTGGCTGTTAACTCATCAGGGATAGGCAGGATGTAGTGTTCCCTTTTAACTGACTTATTCAGTTTTGTTAGATTAAGACAAATCCTGGCTTTGGCTGTGTTCTTTTTCTGAACTGGGACCATGGGTGCTCACCATTCAGTGGGTTGTGTCACCCACTCAATGACCCTGTTGCTCTTCATCCTTTTTAGTTCCTCTTTTACTTTCTGAAGCATGGGAAAAGGCACACGCCGTGTGCCAATAAGTACCAATAAACTTCCTTGTATCCCTTGTTACTGATTTAGAGTTAATGATAGGAACCGAGCAGAGGTCTGTTCATCACCAAGTCAACAAATTATGTAAATGTTTTTCACAGTGTTCCATCATTTCTTTGCATGATCAAACTGTTTGTATAAAAGCACAGGTATGCACTTGGTTAAAAGTTATATTACAGTGCAACACGAGAGGCGTCAAGGCAGTGGTAGATAATGCCATCTTTACTAACTAGCCTCTTGTCCTTGAAGGGCACTGTAGCTTCTGTACCTTCTCCGAGAGGGAGGGGTGAGCAAGGGAGCATTGCAGTTCAGACTCTTGCCACTAGATGCTGCTAAATACTGCAATACTAATACTGCACATTGTACCTTTTAAATAGTCGTTTTTCAAAGTGGTAACTAAAAGATGATGAGAGGATGAAATTGTCATTCTTTAATTGCTTTCATGCTTTCTGTTCTTGTCCAAATGAATTAAACTAAGTGCATTTATCTGCCACAACAACAAGAACTGGAATCCATGAAAAAACTGAAAATGCAACTCCCCCGGGAAAACAAGTGCAAGTTCAGTTGTACAGTATAAATGCATAGAGGTTTCCTGAAAGACACATAAAGTGGAGGATGGATGGATGTAGAGATAGCTTTTGGATTAGTAGCTAAAGGTACAATTAAATTAGATGGATGTAATACTGACTCATGGATATGCTAACAAATATATAGTAGACGGCTTTGTCTGGTCTGCTGTTGCTGTGAACTTACCAACCTCTGCAGCCATCACAGTGATGTTATGCCATGCCATCTCTTCCCGGTCCAAAACCTTAGTAGTCCTGATGATGCCACTGTTCACGCCAATGGTGAAATACAACGGTCTTTCCTCTTCATTTTCAATGAAGTATCTGTTGTGTAGAATGACATGAAATTAAGGAGGTCTTGCAAACACTAAAACATATTTTACATTTTTTAGATTTATTAATATACGAAGGGAAGGTGCTGCATGAACAGTCAATCACGGCTCTTGATGTAAGGTCACAGAGCCTTTAAACACATCTGCCTGTAGGGACAAAATGCAGTTAAGGGTAAAGGTTGTTACACCAGAGAAACTCCTCCCACTATAGGATTACGGTTTATAGGATTATAGGATTATAGGTTGTGTTACATGTATAAAACATTTATTTTGTTTTTATAGCACTAGCAGTGTGCATGCTGTCTATCACCACCGCAGCGTTGTAAATGTGAATGTGGGAGATTTATTAGGTGCAAGGCAGGTTCCACATGAAACTTGACCAAGCTTGTAAGGCAGCAAAGTGTTAATTCCTAAGAATGTACAGTGTTTGTGGTCCCATATGTGGTGGGACTGCTCCACTGGTGCAGGAAAGGGTGAGTGCAGCCTGGGCCTGGTTCCTCCCCTGATCTCACTTCCTAATCAGGGCTAGGAGATCCTCAGTCATCCTGCTTCATCCGCGGTCCCTGCTGTGGCTGTTTGTTCCTCGCTCCAGGTACCGAGTGAGTAGGATACTTGTTATCGGTTTAGTGAAGTATTGTGAGCCTGGCTAACTGTTTCTCCCCTCTTTTTAGGTCCACCTTCCCTGTTATCACTGCTGCTTTGCCCCATTTGTTTTACTTTGTTTGCTTGCTTTGTCCTTTGGTTGTATTTGGCCCTTTGTCTGTTTTGCTCTTAATCATTGATTTGTTCCCTCATACTTATTACTTAATTCATTGTATTATTGATTTGTGATTACGTTTTTTTTTCCAGTTTGCCTAATTTTCTTTTATTAGCGTTTATTGAGTTCCTGTAGTTGTATTGAGTTATTTCACATTTGTTTGGCTAACTGGGATACATGTAACTTTGTTTGGATTATTTCCCTGTGAGCTTTTCTTTATTTCAGGAGCAGAGGGTCTTATTGAGGACAGGTGAGGCACTCTTGGTGAGGTCCCTTCACGTTTGTGTCTGAGTGGTTGCACTGGGACACCATAGGCTGCACCATTTTGCTGTTTGAGGATTGCTGTATTTGCTGTGCCCACTTGTGGTGAATAGTGGTAGCACCCCTAGACATTCCTCCATGTAGTCTGCCTCTCCCAAGTAGTCCCAGCTCCATTAGTTAGTTTCTTTAGTTTTGCTTACGTTGAGCTGAATTTTAATTGGTGTTCCCTTTTAGAATTTAGATCAAGGCCTTTTTAGTGTAATAAGGTATTTTTATCTACCATTTTTTGGTTATTTCTTGTTCATTAATAATCTTCTTCCTTTTCAGCAGCTCCAGGACCTGCTTTTTGCTTGGATTATTTTTATTATCAATAAAATCTTCTGCTTTTAATTGTGATTACACGTCTCATGCCTTTTTCAGTAATGGACCTGGGTGCCTTAGCATCTACCTAACACACAATCTTTGAGGTACTTTCAGTATTTCCTGGGGTGAAACTCCCCAGGTGGCGTTGTCTGGCTTCTCCTCTATTCTTCCCTCATGTCCTAACCCCAACCTAGACCTACTTACCCCTCTCTCTCTTTCCCTCGCCACATATAATAATATATAATCATGGAATATTTACTCTGCACACTGCTCTACTTCAACACAACCCAATACTAAGTTGTAAGAGAAACAAAGATTAATATTACAGTGTTCAATCAGTCTCTCAAAAAACATCCTGTGCAAACATGGTACAAGCATGCAGATCAGTTGGAACAGAACAATGAACAAGCAGAACGACATGGAAACACTTTTTCCCCGTGTGCGCAAATACAACTTCTCGACCACTGAGGTATGAAAAGCGCCAGCAATTACTGTACTTTCTGTTTCTCCTTTTATATTTATGACACAACCTGCTACCCATTAATATTTTAAGAGACTACCAAATAAGTCAATTCGCTTCACAAATTATGAATGACCTCCTCAACCCTTGGGTACTTTATAGGCAAAAACAGTCACAGTCATGATACATCCAATACATCAGTAAGCAGCAGTGTGGCCAATGTTGTCAGAGGTGCAAACACATCCAAATCCATAAAGCTAACAGTAATGGAGTATCATTGTGTAAACCATACTGAAGACATCCAGTTCCCCGTGCTTTAGTTTAAATTTAATAAGGGGGGAGAGTTACTCAGATGTCTGTGATTCTTAAAGGAAAATGCTGAATGCCAAATTGGCCAAAACAGAGTAGATGACTAAGTGTATTTCCTTTTTACTCAGTCAGTGCTAAAGTGGATGTCCATGCTCCTCTAAATGACAGTCCTAACCAATGTGGTAACTTTTAATATCTGATTTTCTGAATATGAGAATTGAGGATAGCCCTGGTGGTGGTGCAAGTTTTGTGTTTTTCTTGCTCATTTCACAAATGTATATGTTTTATGTGTAATATTCATGTATGGAATATGTGTTTTTTTCACATGTAGTTTTCACACATTTAAATGAAAAAAAGAATAACATAATAAATACTACCAGACATGGATATGCAAAAACTTTTCTGAAAACATTTACTTTTTGTCTTACCTGACACCACTGTTGGTGCTATCAGGGTCCACAGCAGTTACAGTGCCAACTTGGGTGCCGGCAGGTGAGTTTTCATATACATCCAGAATGAAGTAGTCCATGGAAAAGACAGGAGGCTCATCCACATCACCCACAATGACTCGCAGTGATGTAGAATCCTTAAATGGCCCAAGATGGGAGAAGTGGGGGTCTGGGTAAGTGTTGGAGCCTTCAATGTTGAGTGTGTGAACTTTTCTCTTCTCATAGTTCAGAGGCTGGGTGGAAGATAGAAAACACAATTAATGTTCCATGGTGTGATGTATTTATGAGACAGCTTTGATTTAGTTATGTAACTTGGGCATGAAAATATTATAGAGTCAGTGTGGGTCCTTATAAGTTGTGAAAGTAACCATCACCTCACTGGTCACTTAGGCTTCTTGTTTGTATCCAGCTGCACACACACCTGACACCAAGTATGCAAACGAGCTTATTATATAAAAACAACCCAAAATCAAGCATTTAGAAGCTACATGCAGGATGTTCAGTAATCTATGCAAGACATGCAAGACCAGTGACTCCAAAACTTGGATCATCTTCCATCTGTTACACTGAAAACTGTTTATATAAAGACAAACTACATAACACTGCTTTACATCTTGCAAGCTTTTCTGTAATCCTTATTTGCTGTGCCTAAAACAGATAAGATACATAGCTATCTCCAATCTTTCATTCTTTCCAACTTTCTAAAAATAGAAAAACTCCAAACACATTACACAAAATTACAATAAATAAATTAGATAACCAGGACCTTGCTAATCTTGTACATGAAAAATATGTTACTGAACAGTCACTGAAAGCAGCATAACCACAAGTGTCTTTATTACCTGGTATAACCTACTAAACCTCAATTGTACTACACTTAAAAACTTGGAGTTAAACTGATGCTGTCCATTAAAAGAGTTTTTCACATTTTTCATTTACAAGTTAATGAGGTCATAATTTCCTTCTCACCATTTAGTACCCTGGAATTATCTGCTGCAAAGGCTAAGTGGTAAAATACTCTGATGACTGACCCTTCGACAGCACCATCCCTCAAACACTGACTGACCAATCACCAGGTAAGCATCTGCCTGTGCTGACCACGATCCAACAACTATGCAGATATATCTCATAGACTCTGATGCAATCAGTTAAGATTTAGGGTAGTTTATGGATTTTGAGTTATTCATGGTGAAAGGTTGTGCGTAGGGCGCTGTAAATCTCCTTCTAACCTCTTAAGGTAACAAGTACACAAGTGTGCTTATGTCCCTTTCAAAATAAACCAAAGTCAAATACTGAAAAGTGTAGGCTAAAGAGATAAGATTCCAAAGATTCTGTAGGCTGAAGATTCTGAGTTTTATTCCTCAAAGATAACCCTAAAATAACAAAAAACATGTCATATTATTATCAACAGTTATAAACTGTTGAGTTAAGTTACCAGAAGCTGTCAAGGTTGAAAGCCTAGTGGCTGAAGTCTGGAGTATACCACTCTCAGTCAACAGTTTGCATGGTTGGTAGCTAACTTGAACCTGAAGCTAAGTCTAACATCCAATTATAACATTATTATACAAATAGAAATGCACTCCCCTGGTCCTCAATAGGTCCTGTATACATGTGTGAGTACTTTCTTGTTTTATGAATGAAATTGAGTCTGTGTGACATCGGTATATCCTTTAAAAGCATATCACAGACTTTTCTGTCTGATTCTACCTAAAATTGGTTTTCAAAACATTCCACAACATTTTTCAAAAGTGGTACAGATACTATAGTTTGGGCTGTGCAAGCTCCAACAGCTTAGCAAAGGGTCAGTTCAACAACCTTGTTCAGTCCCTCTTTTGGAAGATGGGATTACCACCCCGTCTTAATTTACAAGTTCACCAGCTCTCAAGATTTCTTCAATCCTGGTAGGGTTGAAACCAACCAACCAAGAATAAACTAAGACTGAGTGATGTAATTTCCCGATAAGTGATTTTTATCCCTTGTGAAATCAGCTGTAAAGCACCAGGCTCAATATACCGGCCACTGTCTGGATGCTTTGCAATGGCTAATGTTAAATGCCATTGCACAAGTATGCTGTCACACTGTAAGCTAAAGCTAACTAGATTTAATACGCAAATATAAAGAGAGAGAGAGAGAGAGAGAGAGAGAGAAATAAAGAAAACACTCCAGTTCTTTATTTCCTAAATGTTATTTGATTAAAAA
>JAQNCA010000004.1:828769-841005 GCA_029783725.1 Acanthurus tractus
GATTGGTGGGACCGGTCGGCGCGGGGATCCACCAACCAGGATCCACCAGCATTTATATATGGCCGGTGTGCAACTGGAATGGCGGCAGACCCTCAACTAACCATTTGTACTCAGAACTGTGTGTTGTCCAGAGTTGGGCCCTGAGATAGCCGTTTGTCGACTGTGAATAGCCTTGTGTGTATTATAGCCTTTTTTGATTCTTTGTTTAATTTTCGTTAGAATAGAGGTGCTGGTCACTCGTGTTTTTTGTTTATTAGCGAAGCGTAGATAGCTGGTTTCTTTTTGTTCTTTGGTCTAGAGAGATACATTTAAGTTATAAAATAGATAGCTCCACTTTGTTTTTTTAGGAGTCCTCTTTTTGTTATATTCGTTTATTCTTTTGACCACATCTGTCGGGCCCTTTCTGTTGATATCCACGTGTAACAACAAACTTATAATTTCACAAACGTTTTATGTTGCTTCCCTTTTCCTTCACGAGCCAGGGTCGTAACAACTGGCCTGATTGAATGAAACATTGCATACGAAGGTGTCTGATTTTTAAGACAACTTCTTTATTAAGCAGAGTAGAGCTAGTAATCGTAAGACTTTTGAAGTGAGACAACATAAAACTCCCCTTTCAGAGAAGGAAACCCAAGTAAAAAAAAACCCAAACAACCAAAGCCTTTTTTTTTTGTGAGGCCAGCACGTATGTTTTTAAATGTTTGCAGTGGGAGCATGGTGTACAGTACATGCACTATGCCTCAAACACTGCTGGTTATTGAGTATCCATCTCTTATGTTTTCTCACCCCCACAAAATCCCAAGACAAACATGGATCTTCTTGTGCTGCAGCTCCCCCTAATAAAGTAAGCCATTTGGTTTTGATGGTTTTACTAAGCAGGTAGAGCTGACAACACAGAGTTGCCAGTGAAATGGGGTACATGCAGCTCATAAAGTGACCTTCACCTCTGCAACCAAAGCATCTTAACTGAAAAAAAAAATTAAGACCCTTTTAGCCACTACCAGCAGAACCTGCAGGAAGTGTAACAGGAAGCTGTTCACTGTGATCTGTCACTGTAAGTGACATCACAGAAAAAAAAGGTTTGTACTGATCAACATTGAAATAGCAGTGGCCAATGGGAAAACTTCTGTTCACAAGCATGAATGGTGTAACTTTGGCACTCAGCTACTCCATCCATCAGTCATGAAGAATCCCATCTTTTGGGCTGTACCTGCTATTGGTACAAATACAGAGAATGTAACTCTATGTTGAGTTTGAGTCAAGTGGGGCCCGAGTAATCTCACAGTCCATCAATGTCTACACTGCAACAGAGTGAGGCGGAGTTCAGAAGTTTAATGGACTGACAGGAAAGCTCTCCTGTGCTGTTCTGTGGAAGGGAGTCTATGGCCCCTTATCAACAGAGACTGTGTGACACAAGCCTGCAACACAGACCCTTGTTCACTCCACCTATGTTTTTTTTACATTTGACCAAAAAACTCTGGCATAAGGCTATTAGTATTCTTGGAAGTATTTTTGAATTACAAGGAAATAAAATATTCTGTGAGTAAGAAAGAAGTTAAAGGATGTAACAAGAAGAACTTCTTTATCGAGCATGCCAGAGACGCTCATGTTGGGTGGGTTGAAGACTTTACCTGCTCATGACTATTGACACTCGCTTACGATTGATCATATCATAAATATCATCATAGAAACTATGAACATAGTCTTTTGTTCCGTACGTAGTCTGGCTAAAGATCTTATACTCGATCTTATACTTACAGGTTAACGGGGCCAACAAGTTTCCAAGGTAAATCTTTTAAGCAGTACACTTTATAACACATTCTCCTGGTCCGACCATGTTATCAGGTTGTTACTCAGATGAGCAAAAGTGCTGTTGGGAAATGTTCCAGTTACTTGACATTTAATATATGCAGACAAGTAGTATAAACTTTGTCACTGTGACATCTTGATTATTGCTCTTTTATTTAGGCATCTGCACCTAAGACTGAACTCTGAAAATTACAAACTGAACAAAATAGGGCAGCTAGACTCTTGGCTGTTAGTTCAGTCATAGACTGAATGCTTACTCAACTTAGATGTCCTGAGGTTGTTAATAAGTTATCAATTAACCTGTTGTTATTCATTAGAAATATTATTTATACTCTGATTAGCTCTGATACTCTGATTCTGATTAAAATAGATAGTGTTCTATATTCATCAGAACCAGAGCTTCAACTTAAGGATATTGTTTTATATAGTAATATTGCTTTTGTAAGTCATGATCATTGCAATTATTACATTATCTGTTTTTAATATAATTACTGTAAACTAACCTTTTGCCTGTGTGTTAGCTAACAGGTCTGAAATTATCATTAAACAAAATATTAGCAGTTAGTTCCTTGTTCGTCCAGTATTTTTCCACTGGTAACTACTCAACATGTTGATTCCTTTTTTGTAAAATTTTGCCATTTTTCAATTTTTAATATAATGAGGATGTAAAGTATTGTCTACCAGAGAAATACAAAAGGGAAGAAGATTTTTTTTTTGTGAAACTTTGTGCAAACTATAATTTCTTTAACTTTCACTTTCACAAAGACTTCTGTTGAAAAGGTAGAGATTGACCTTCAGGGTATACAGAACATTGCACTCTCATAACTTGTATATCTCCTCACACCCTACTCTGTAAAAAATTACTTGAGAGAGCAAAAAGTCAAAGATGGCAAATCTTGATAAAACTGATGTCATGAAATAAAACAGAAACAGACAACATGACATAAGAGTTGCAGACAGAAAAAGAACAAAACTACACCAGCAATATCAGTATAAGTTTGAACAGCAATGCTGTATAAAGAAAAAGAAAGCTCATTGCAATTTAGTGCAAAATAAAAAATAAATAAAATTTTAAAACATTTAAAATACAAATAGCAGACTGGTGAAGACAAAGAAAATGGGAGGAGGATGGAAATACAGTAGTTGGAAAACACAGTATTTCTCAGCCCCAGCTGGTGAGAAAAGAGCAGCGACTGACATTTTGAGGCTAAAGTATTTCCCCCTGTGCATGTCTCTTCAGCTAGAAGAACAAAGGCTTGTGAGGGTGTAAAATATAAATCAAAAAGTGTGTGGGCGGGCAGGAAGCAACGGTTATTAATTTAAACAGGTTAATTCCCTTCTGGTGGGACATGCTACACTAAGCTCTGTGTAACCATGAGAACGGAGACATGATGCGCTAGCTTAAACTTGATTTGATATACTTTTTCTGTCAACAAAATGAACAAGTGTAAAAAGGTTCTTCTGTTTGGAGTTTCTGGTGGTGTGGGCCTTCTCCTTCTTTTGCCCAAAGCAGTATGGTCCTCATACTAGGCTTGGTCCCCAGCTGTTGTCCTGCATGCTGTTGCACACTGATCTCTGGCATTTGTAATAGGCAAAATGTAGAGAAGGTATGTGAAGTATGGACAGAAAGTGCAGTGCAGTAGTGCTCCTATTTTGAACAAAGTTGTTCAGATTTTCTGGATACCGTTAGTGTCTGATTGTTGAAGTCTGTTGTGTAATGCTGGTAAAGCATGCTCACATGCTTAACTTAGATGGTAACATGGTACATGATGAAACCTAATACTTGCTACACATCAGCGCGTTAGCATATAGATGTAAGCTTATTGCTTGCTAAGTTATTGCTTGAATCTGCTGAATTCACATTAATGCAAAGATTTGTGAAATTTACACACAACAGAAACAGTGTTGGAGTCTTTCATCACATCTTGTGACCCGTAAGTTGTAGCTTTGCTCATGGAAAAAGGCTCTCTATTCAGTTGTTCAATCAATACAATCAGTTCTATTAGAATTTTTTTTTGTGAGAAATTTGCATTAGAAGCATAGAAGTTAGGATAATTAAAAAGTAAGTTCATTTTGTTACTTATATGAACTGAAATACTTTAACATGATAACTAAAGATGCATTTTTTCAATCAATAAAAAAGAAAATATTGAGTTACGTATCACCTAAAAAAACTCATGAGTCATGAGAGGACATGAATTTAGGTCACACTGACAGTTAAGTCAAAAAGCAAAGTAAAGTGACCTTAGATGAGGTAACATTTTTACTTCAGACCCATATAGTGACTTAAATCTTTAAGAAGCCTACTTTAGTCTCAGTTTGACCCTATCTTCTGTCCCCACATTGCTTCTGTGTAGTCAGAGCTTGACAGAAGCTTCTTCAGTCTGGTAAAGTCAGCAGCCTCCACCTTCGGGCACCCGATTCTTCAATGAAAAATACACATTTAAGCAACTTGGGTCTTAATTCCCAAGCTTTGGAAGTTATTTCTAAAGTCTTAACTCCATAGCACAAAAAAGTGGCAGACAGGAGGTAAGCAACTGCAGGCCAATTATTATACATATATGTTAATGTTACTAAAAAATAACTGGGGAACAATTAACAGAGAGATGGCTGTAAATGATTAAAATTTGTATATTTGCATCTGTAACTAAATTTAGTACTTACCTTTAATAAAATATAAAATTAAAATGTAAAATTGTTCAAATGTAAAATACACAGGTTCTGGGGTAAATTTTATTTCTTGCCAAATTCATAAAAAATCAGTGTTTTGTGGCCAAAAAAAGAAAAGAAAAGAAAGAGAGAGAGAGAGAGAGAGAGAGAGAGATAGAGAGGGAGAGAGACCATTTATGGTTTCAAATCATACTAAATGTAGTCTGGTGTTGTAAAAGCAACACCAGGCTACATTTATCCCTTTGATGAAGACCAGTGGTAAACAGGAGGACGACAGCTCCACTACCAACACACCGACACTAGAGAGTCTCTCAGCCTCACTGGGCTCAGCTACAACAAAGAAACAGGCCATTTATGTGCTTTAAGGTGCCGACATGAAAGTGTGTCAGGTAGCAAGTGGCCATCAAACTCTCCTGCACTTATACTTAATAGATACATTTTAAATATAAGAGGGAGAGAAGATGATATTTATACAAAGCTTTATATGCCATGAGTTAATCTACTCCTCAGGGTAGGCTCACAAAACACTTGTGAGTCACACACAGAGCGAGGCCACTTGGCTTTAACACTTGGCTTCAGCACATATGTGGAGCAGAGAGGAGAGATACTGGTCATAATATTTTGTGATGTATAGTCTTTGTTAGTCTTTGTTATTTTAGGAGAGAAGTCAGAGTTTCGACACACTAATGCTGTGGAAGGACCTCTGATTCACTCAGTCTCCCCAGTGAGGGAAGACTGATTGATGACCTGAGGTAGGAGTAGTTGAGTTACCCATGCAGTAAGGCCCTTTAAATTAGTACACAAAAAGTTTGATGTTAAAAACTATCGTGGTGTTTCTGTTTTAGGTATCTGAAAATTGAATGTCAGAGCTGTTGGATGAACAGACAACATTGCCCAGCAGTAATCCAACAGTCGTTCAGAATTACAGATTTAAACATGCAACATGGCCCTATTCATCTGATATACCACTCTCAGATTTCTATGACTTTCCAAGGATTATTATGAAAGGAGTTTGCTTGGATTAAATAGGAAGCTGCTCGTTTAGGTGAAAGTTCTTAGTAAACTGAAGCAACATTGTTAAATGTTATTGGGATCTTTGAAAAAATAGAGAATGGAATCTGTGTGTCGTCAGTGCAAAAGAAAAAAACGCACTGATATCAGCCTAACGTGGCAGCAGAACACCGTAAAAAAAAAAAATTGTTACTGACTTAAGCTAAATTCTGCTCTCTACATCAGTCACCTGCAATCTTGTGGATGGCTTTTAGAGATTTGTACCCAGGGAACACAACAAAAATTATGCAATGTGTGTATAAGAGTATAGAAGAATCCATCACTCTACAAATAGTTCTTTATATGCAAATAAACCTGCTTCAACAAATCAGGTAAACAAGCACCCCCCTCGACACGTCGGGCAGCTGCTTCAGGCTCAGCAGGTGAGAAAATATGGAGTGGAGAGGGAGCCAAACCCTAGACCCAGGATATAAATATTTGTAAAGTCCATTAATATTTAAATACTCCAGAATCCATTCATTCAATCAATAGCACTATCAGACTATCAGAAAAAAATTTTAATGTCTTCTTATGGATATATATAAGTTAGTGTAGTTTTTTTTGTCTATTCCTCTTATCACATTCCAAATACTCACTGCTAAGGTTGGGTACCGAAATTCATTTCTGAGTAGGAACCGAATCAAAAAACGGCGGTACTGGGTACCTATAAAAAAAATATTTACTTTCAGTTCTGCTTATCGGTTCTTGGACGCATTTGTAACCTTTTTTACAATGGCTGCATGTCTGCCAGGAGTCAGGACCTGTCTGTTACGTACGGAAGCGCATTGCATTCACTGGATTAAAAAAAAAAATCCAACACCTTATCTCGTAATTAGGAGATCGGGATCTTGTAATTACGAGATTTTCCTAAGATGCTGCTCAGACAGGATTTTATTTTTGTTTACCATTTTCTTAAAAGGTAAAGGAATAAAGTTACTTTTGTTAAACAAACAACTGACCTTCTTTTTTTTTACTATTTTGGAATCGAAATAAGGAATCGCTAGGAACCGGAATCGATAAGCAGAACCGGAATCGGACTCATAACAATCCTAACAATATCCATCCCTACTCACTGCTAATGTATTTCTGCAAAAATAGACAGAGAAAGACAGGGAGCAAGAGAAAGAGGAAGGGAGAGAGAGAGAGTAATGTCCCAGATGTGAATATATTTCTGTGAGTATGAAGAGCCAAATGAAGGAATACATCAAACAGATATCTGCCTTCACCAGCTTGTCAGACAGAGCGCGTCAGACTGATGCTGCTATGTTTGGCTATGGCGCCATGGTCACCAAGAAACCTGAGCATGCACTAGAATCACACCTGAGAACACACACTGCATGTACACACATACAATCACCTGGCAAAACATCAAGAACACACAGACAGACAGGGGTGTGCACACACTCACTGCACCTCTCCTTAATTCTTGGCAACAACTGAATTCCCTGAGCAGGGTGTGATTAGTGAACTGATCTCTCCAACACACACAAACACATGTAAACGCACACGCCTACACACACTTAGACAGCCTGACGGCCTCACTCATGCGGAGTATGTGGGGAAGGTGCGGCATGATGAAGGGCTGGAGAGGGCCCTTCATGCTGCCATGCTCCCATTTTGATATTTTGGTCAGTACTCCATCTCTTCCAGAGAATTATGATATTAATCCCGTGCTGAACTGACATTTAACAGAGGAAAAAAACCTCTGAAGCAACTGAGCAAATGGACCTTGAGTTGAGACTGTTTTGTAACTTTTAAGGGCAAGAATTTAACAGTCAGCATTTTGTTGTATATTAAAACATTTGAATCTATTTTTTTAACCATTCTAGCCAGCCACTTTTTTTTATCCAGGTTTTTTATATTCTGAAAATCATTTCACCAACTCTTGAAATTAGTAGGACTTGGATTATTAGTTAATAAAGCAAATTTCAATTCACAGTGAATATTAAAGTTCATTGAATAATTGAAAAATGGTCAGTGGTTTTGTTAATAACTGGTTTGACAGTCATCCTCCTGAAAGAGACATTGCCACCATACTGTTTGTCTGTTTATGTATTCTTTAAGAGCACCCACATGATATGTAAATAACAGCATGCCTTTCATCTGTCTTCCCTTTACGTCCTATCGTAAAATGAAAGTAACATGCTTGTACTCAGCCTTTGATGCAGTCTTTTTAGTGATAATAATGCTACCTTACATTTACAGCATTACTACTGTTTTATTTAGCGTCTATATGCTTTTGTTTGTGTTGCTCCATATCAAATTTAAAAAGACAAAAAAAAATCATATCTGTTTGGACTTTTTAAGGGGCTGTAGTTTGCTTTGCTTTTGCATGTCAAGTCTTGTGACTCCCATCAATAAATGTCCCTTTTTTTGCATGCTGACCGTTTTGTTGAACCCTTGCAGGTCAGTAGATTCTCCTCTTCTTGGCCAACCAAATGTTAAAATGAAAAAGCTTTTATAATTAAGTTTTTGAAATAACAATCTGCATCTGAATGTGCTAATTAATTAATCTCTAATATTACAACATTGTAAAATGCAGAGAGGCAAAGCAGTGTGTGTAGAGTGTATAGGTACATAGTGAATTGCAATAATGGACTAAATCTGAAAATGTAATCATAATCATTTATTCATTACCAATGATAAAGAATAAAACTGGAATGGGATTATGGCAAAAGATAGACAGCGCACGTAAAAATGTTTTCATTTGTTTGTTTTTTTTTCCTGATGACCAAACTTTGTATACTTAGACAATCTTTCAAGAGGATAATTTGTGTTTCCTAATGAACGGTGACTTGTCTTTACTGACCCCCAGCTTTGAAAAAAGAATATGAGCATGTTCAGTTGCCCAGTGCTTTAGTATTTTACTGTGAAAATAACATTGCAGCCTTAAGAGGCTTCACAGAGTTACATGGGCAACAAGTCCTTTAAATTCAATCTGACGACTATCTTTTATCACCCCGTCTGACACTAGAGAGCAAGGCCATTTGACTAAAGTCTGCAGTGGCATGTCAAGTGAAGCTAAGTTACTCAGTTCTGTTATCTCTGCACTTTTGAACTCCTCACTCTTTTCTAACAAATCTTTCTCACTAACCTAATTTTAGCCCATAATCTCTCTTTCCTATTCCCTTCTGAGAGCTGGTTTAAACCTGGGGATTCTCTCCACTTGTAGAGCTCTGCTTACTCAACTATAATTTTCTGAATGCTCACAGATGGTCGAGGCATTTTAGGATGAATTTTACATGCATTTCACTTTGATTTGACTGTTTTAAGTTTTAATGTATGACAACTCCATTTAATGGATAATTGTTAATAATCTGTCTGTGTCAAAGAGAGATTTTTTTTGATGAATTCTCAGGTTTGCTGCAGGCCTAAAATAGTTGGTGATTTTAACAACCATATTAGCAATCTGTTAAACATGATTGCCTTAGATTTTCAAAAGAAAATGTCTCTGGATTGGGTCATAACTGTGGGCACACCCCTTACTAAATTTTACCTGTGGACACATGTATTGTCTTTGTATACACTTCCTACCTACTACAATAACCCAGAAACACAACATATGTTCCTATGTCTTCTAAGACTAATCAACTGTCCTGTTCACATGCTATTTTTTCCGGTGTGGCTATTTGCCCTCCTCACTCTCCTTTTGCTATTACTTATGTTGATTAAAGGTGATATTTTGTAGCTATTTGTTTTTTAATAGATCATTTTAATGGCACCCAGACTTGTAATAGAGTAAAAGATGTTTTTGTGTCAGTCATTCTACACACTGATCACCAGTCACTGCACTAGATAACTTCCTGCCAGTTCTGGCATATATTTTTTTAAGTGTAAAAACCTGCTTTCTTTTTTTGTTGGCAAGATTAGAGGTTTGAAGTTGTGTTTTACCCCTACCATGCCCCCCTTCATTTAGCTGTCCAATTTTAATTGTCTGGATTTTTTCAGAATTTTCTTCCATTTCCTTTGAAACACTGTAGCCCACATGTGGTCCGCCAGTATATGTGATATGATCCCCACTAAATTTCTTAATTATGTCCTTTCTGGATGAGATCCCAGCCTGCTTCACATTATTTAACAGTCTCTTATTTCGGGGATGGTACCACTATCTAATGTATTTAACAACCTCACCCAGACATTAAGTCTGACAGCTAAGAATCTTATCCTCAAATAGTAAATGAAGTTTTCCAACATAGTGATAAGTGTGTCCCGTCCTGTTTCCTTCAAATAGGAAATGTTTCAAAAAAACAACAACAAAAACCACATATATACATATATTTTTCTTTATTTGTCTTAAATAATCGATACACACATTTGTTTTCTTTCAGCTGCACCACTGTATCTTTACACATGCTTCAGGTCAACTTGCTATAAACCTCTGCAAGTAGTCCAAAAAAAAAATCAAGAATCAGCTACAGGAACATTCTAGTAATATATGTATAATGCACTCAATGACCTTTCTCCTAGTTGTATTTCTGCCCTCCTTGTTCCTCACTCTGCTTTTGACCATTTTGATAATTTAATCTTAGCCTCTTAACTTTCCTTGCATAAACTAAAAAAAGGTTGCCCCCAAAAATGTCAATACTAATTTTTAAATGATAAGGTGATATGGTGGGTTGATGATGATGATAAGGTAAGACTTTGACATTATGAATAAAGAGACAAAGAATTGTAGATGCTTCTCTGGAAGTCACAGGGCTCCCTGAATGGTTTAATGTTTGTGAGTGTGAAAATATTATAAATCATATGCTGTGGCCTTTGCAGTTAACAGATTACCACTCATTAACTGCAGGTCTTGATGCCCACTTTAAACACATAGCGAGGGTCATTTGTAATAAAAGAACTAATTTAATTTATTGTTGTCCCATACTTTTAAGCATGATTTTGGCACTGTAGTCACCAGAACAATAGTTGGTCTCAATTTTATTGTTTTTCTGACTATTTTTATTATTATGCACCACAATATGGAGGCAAATTTTATTGAGTGACAACTCAATGAAAATTTGACGACTAATTTACCATAAATCTGATGATGCAGGTTATCTAATGCTGACACATTATCTTCTTAGTCGTTTAATAATTTAACTTTAAAATAAATCTTTCAAAACTATAATATGCAAACTTGATAAAACCATACTAAAAAGTGAATATAGGCATTCCTAGCAATGGCAGGACCCCCAGGGCCATGCCTTCAGTCAAGGAGAGTTCAAAATGTTAAGCATTCAGTCTGTTAAACCCCATGGTGATGTGTGGTGGCTGTGCTCTAACCCAAACCCAGCTGTCCAACAAGACGTCTTCTTCACCCACTGCTACATTCGAATGTATTCAGTCACATATCCTTTACATCCATTTGTGCTTCCTATTGTAAAAAAAAACACAGCTGCGCATATAGAATGTCTAATTATCTTTGGGTACTTTTCCTCAAATAATTTTGCTACTGATAATGTAGTACTTTTTATTGGTACAGTGTATCTAATAGTTAACAATTAAGCACTTGTGCAAATCAAAACACCAAGATGTGGAATTTGTATGGCATTCCATGTACACACAGTTAAAAAGGAGAGTAAATATGCAAAAAAAAAAGAAAAAAAACAGATTTCTAAACAGGAGGCAAAGGCTTTCTCATAGTCTGAGAAAGTCTCTAGCTTTGCATTATGTCATATCTAAAAAGTCTGCCCTGCCCTGATTGTTTCCACCTGCTTCCCCTAACCTTATGTGTGTATATATAGTCTGTGTTTCCCTTTGTCCTGTGCTAGTTCGTCTTGTTTATCCGTCCAATAGAGCCTTCGCCAATCCAAAATTGTCCAAGTCAAGCCGGGTCTTTGAATTCCTTATTAGTCATTAAGTCTTGTCTGAAGTTGCTTTGATACTTTTCCTCATTATCGTTTTCCTCTGCAAGAGTGATTTTCATTTGGTACTTTTGTTTCTTATTAGATTTCCTCTATAAGAGTGTTTTGAGTTGATACTTTGTTACGTAACCGTTTTTTCCTCGCCAAGAGTGACTTTTATTTGATACTTTTGTTTCCTCTGTAAGAGTGTTTTTGAATTGCTACTTTGTTATTAAAGAAAGTGTTTTTGAATGCTGAGTTGTCCTGAGTCGTGCATTTGGGTTCACCGCTTAGTTCAGTCGTGACACATTAACCTTGTATAGATAAATCTGGGTGAATACACATTTATCAGGCACACAGGTCTGTATGTAAAAATTTTGAATTTTATTTGTATATTTAAAAAACCACCAATACCTATGGTAAGAAAAGTGGATTTTGTAATAGTATGTGAGGTAACGAGAGTCTTTAAAATTATCAAACAGGTACAAATGTTTTACTTTTCAAAAATCTTTCTTGGTTTCTTCAGTTATATCTGTCATTTTGCTTTTGCAACTGTGTAATTATGTTGGAGGTCAATGTACAGGATGTCATGACCTGGCAAGGACCAGTTACCAGTACAGTAGTGGTTAGTTCTTATAAAATGTCTGCTCTACAGCCAGAGATGCAGCTGTATAAAGGCATGCTTGCTGAATTTACTGTATATGCTAAAGGTGTTGTTTTACAAACAAACACTGCTTTTATACCTATTGTATCTGTACATTATACATACTGTTGTGAATTCCCTATGCTGTCAAAATGGCGTCATCTGGTGGTCAAGCATGGCACATCTCTAAAAGGAGGGATAATTGCTGACAGGTGTGTTGGGAACACAGGTGTGCC
>JAQNCA010000004.1:849095-877943 GCA_029783725.1 Acanthurus tractus
AGAGAGAGAGAGAGTGTGATAGAGCCAATTTTGCCAGCCCCCCCCCCCCCCCGGCAGTCTAGGCCTATTGCATCTAAACTATGAGTCTAATTTATGAACTCATTTATAAACTATGAGCTGGTCCCTAACTGAAAGCTTTATCAAAGAGGAATGTGTTAAGTCTAACCTTAAAGGTAGAGAGAGCGTCAGCCCAACAGATGTCATTCAAATCAGTCCTTGAATTCTGCTCCTTTAGGCAGCCTTAGACAGAAGAAGAAATAAGACCCCTTCACATTTCTGTTTTTCATTGTTTGATTTGTAAAATTGAACTGATAACATTACACAGGCCAAGACACCGAAATAGTAAAACACCAAACCTCTTCTGGCGTGCTTGGACTTTACTGACTGCAAGGCTTTAAGGACTGCTGTAAACAGTCAAGATGAGTAAATAGAAGCTAAACATTGTATCATCCTTTGTAAGAAATGCTGTGCAACATCATGCACCAGTGTGAATTCTAAAGATTCATGTCTTAATTCAGTATAGGATGCAAAAAGAAGAAACGGTCAGTGATTTACACTGTGACTATGAAAGACAAGGGTACAGGAGTGTTCTGACTCCTTCCAACAGCAACCACATGCTCCCCAACTCAACCTCTAGCAGCTCTGGGAACTTGGCCTCTCAGCAACAGCTCAGCATCTCCTCCATCACTACCATTTGCAGCTGGTTTCTTAAGATTAAGATAAATTAAGTCTCCCTTACTGTGATGTCACTTAAAACTTTTTTTAATCCATCAATGACAGAAACTTCACTTCTACTCCCAGTAACTGCACCTTTGTCATCTTTTACTATAAATCACACTTTTCTACAGCCTACTGAAGTGGAAATATTTATATGAGTGAAAGTGCTTGGAAATGCCATGATATCAGTAACCCAAGATACAAACCAAGCATGTTCACCTGAAGGCGGGAGTGACTTCAATTAATTAAATCAAATAACTATTCAATTAATTGTGACCTTTTGGAGTATTGCTGTACTTTCAACAGTGAAGTTTATTTAACTAACTGCTAACTAACTGCCCTTCTGCTGCAGTCCAAGGGCAGAGGCTGCACGATAATTTCTTTTGGTTTCTAGAGATCTATCAAAAGCAATTAGCCATGGATTAGCATCCAGTGTTGCTAATTATGATGCTAATTGGAGGGGAATACACAGCGGACCTCTGAAAGAAGGCAAGGCTGTAACTTGAATACTGACAAGGTTTCTGACTTCCATTTTTAATATTCTCTTTGATCCATCTATCCATCTATCTATCCATCCTAAATTACATTAATACTGTGCATGTGAAAGTGCTAAGCCAGAACCTGCATGGTCTAAATGGTAATTGACTGCATTGTGATAAACCTCAAACAATAAAATGCAACAATATGACCTTGTTGTTGCAAAGAATATTGAGTATTGAATATTCAGTTTTGATTATCTTTTAATATTGATATTATACTAGTATTATACACCTTTGTGTCTGTCTTCCTTAAATCTTTTTGGCCTGCTGTGAATATTTTTGCCTTCCACTTAAGCATTTAAAAGATATAATTTTCCAGATTCAGCCTAATGATTATTCTCTCTTTGTTAAACCCCCCACTCACACAGCCTCTTCAAATGTTTAGGAAGTCAGCAGAGAACAGGGTGCAGAACTCTTCAGTCACTGTGCATATCGTTGATCTTTGTTCAGGGAGTTAAGTAGGACAAGATTTGTGCTTATTGATGTTTGGCTGCCAAAAATAATCAGTTATCGAATTTGGTATTCTGCCAATCGAGCATGCATTTGAAGAAAAAAAGAATGCGAAAGGAAAAACAATGATTGAATGAAACCAATGTCATTACTTGTTTTTTAAGTCAGCTTATAACCACAACTCTGGGAAAGCTTTCTCTGATTGACAAAACGAAGGTTTCGTGCTCCTTTAGTGCAGCTTGTGTGTTTACAGTAAGTGCAACAGAACGAACTTACAGTCACTACTTTTTAGCAAACAGGAGAAATGGCAACTTAGTCTGGTTACAGGCGAAAACAATGTTGAGGAAGCATTCATTTACCCACCAACTCTGAATCTTTCTCAAGCCACTTATGGAGCATTCAGTCTGGACGCACCATAAGCCAAAACACAAATGCAGCAACACAACAATGAAGCAACAGTAACTATTTCATGTTATTCTTTTTAGGAGTAATTTCAACATATTCTCATCCCTATCTGACAATTAGAAACACATTCTCTATTTAAACTGTTTTATCGATTAAACCTAATTGTTGAAATAAGCATTCAGTTTAAAACACAACTGGATGGCCATGTCTTTTGAGACAACAGTGTTTATGCTATTTCAACTCCATTCATTTTATCTAGCAAGTCTAGTTAGGCCACCGAGACCCCATGATACAGTTCATTTAGTCAAGGCATAAAGAAAGAACACAACAAACTCAGCAGAGGATGAGGTTGCCTCTATCAATGAAAATATGCAAACAACCTCTAAGCATTTTTCAAAAGCGCACAAAAAGTTGATTATTGCAGACAACAACATTATTATTTAGCCCTGCACCCTTTTCTGTCCAATGAAGGTTGAAATAATTCCATCCATAATAATTCTCCAATTATGTCACTAATTTGTAGCTAAATTGGTGCTAAATTTAGAACAACAAAAACAATAGCCTGCTGTTTGCATTCTCGCTGTGCTGATGTGAAAGACGTACTGAAGTGATTTGGAACTTATCCCTGGACAGTGATGTTCTTAATTTACTTTACTTTCTTTAATTTCTTGTGAGAAGGAGTAGGGGACGGTCGTGGCATAACAACTAAGCTGGACAGCTGCAGAGTAGCAGACTTCTGTCAGGAAGAGCAGAACCCCCCTCTGTCCCCTTGTTCTTCTGTTCTGTCCCCTCCCTTTTGTTTCCTATTGGTTCTCCCTGTGTGCGTGTGTGCGTGTGTGTGTGCGTGTGTGTGTGTGTGTGTGTGTGTGTCTATTAGGTCAGGGCGTGGTTTTTGCTCTTAAACATGCTGGCAATCAAATGGCACACCTGAAGCTGATCCTTTCATTGAACCAGTAGTGTATTTAAACATTGACCCTTTACTCAATTTTTTGCCAGTGTACAATTAAAAAATTTATTGAAATTTAAGAAATAACAATTATGAAAAAAATGAAAAACTTGAACAGAAAAGCACAGAAAAAAGTGACTTACATGGATAAATAACAAGTTTCAATAAGTTGATACGAGTCCTGTCATTGTGTGCGTTTTGAACTCAGTTATTTCTTGTTTTATTTTGTTTATTTTTTTGTTGTAACTTCCAGTCTTTATTGCTTTTCTGCTGTTTGATTACTTGTTTCACCTGTGCCTTGTGTGCTTTGTTTCCCTTAAAAATATGTCTCTCTTCCTTCATCATTTGTCTTTTTGTTTGTTTCTGTTTCTTCATCTTCTGCGTCTTGCTTGTTTTTCTTGTGTTGTCCTGCTTTTTGCTTTCTTCGCTTTTTGTATTGTTGTCTTTATTTTGTTTTACCTTTTTCGGTTACAACTTTGTATTTTTTTCCCGGTTTATCGGCTGAGCCTTTCCATCGGCTCATGATACCACTGGTGCTTTTACTTTTTGTTTTGGCACCAAACCCAACATCATTATCTTGACATGTAAAAAGTGAAATCATAGTGTGCTGCACACACATGTTAATATAAGTAGACTCTAAATTGAGACTTAACAGAACGTTATTACATCTAACTCAACACTGTGGAAAAACTGAATTTGCCAAACACTTCAGTGAGAGATTTCACATCTCACTGATGTAGGAATATATGGCCGCAATGACGAACACAAGAATGATAAGATGGTGGTGAGCTGAGAATATTTCAGTAGAACTCTCTCTACATGTTAGTGCAGACATGCTGATCTGTTTGTAATACAAAATGCATTTAGATCCTTATGATTCCACCCTGTAAATATGAGATATTTCTTCTGTAGCAATTTAACTTCATGTGATAGTTTGCAGAGAAACAGCAGCAGATGGTTGGTCTGCCATACAGGTCATGAAGCAGATTTAAAATTCTGCCTGTTGTTGCAAAACAACCACAGTAACGCTGTAAACACCATGCAGCACTAATTTACTCTGAAGGATCAAATGTGTGATGGTCTGTTCCAGATAAGACTATGGAAGTATTCTTTACAGCACATGCCCATGGTATGAAAAGGCAAAGGGTTACACACACTCAGACTTAAATGCCATGCTCAAGGGCACATCACTGCAAATTGTTGAAGTTTTGAGGACACATGTAGCCAGTGGGTCTGCTCACTCAGCCTACATTTCAGAGACCCAAACCTACAGGGGCCACTAATGCACTACCTCTGCTGTTAGTGAAAGCACGCACTTTTACAGTGAGTGAACAATTTCTCCATCGCCTTTTACTCTCTTCACTGTTAAGCTATCCTTTGATACTCGCATGAATTTAGGCAGAAATCATACAGTATGTAAACCATTTCATGTTCATATATGCAACACCTTTATTTAATATTGATAGCTAAGGACACAAACCTCACCAATTAAATATATATATACATACATATATATTGGAAATTATGTACTTTATAATGTTCTAAGAACTGTCCATTTCTTGAAAGAAAGAGTTTGAACCTCACTGTTAATGAGGTGTTTCTGTGTTGTGCTGATTGCTCAGTGGGTTTCCTCCAACAGTTCAAGAAATGCTGGATTCTGCAATGCAAGTAAGTGTGAATATAAGTGTGAATGTGCTCTGTATATGCTGTATCTTATACTTGCTGGAATATGATACAGCCCCACTACCCTGAACAGGAAAAAGACAACAAAAAGGTCATGTTTTTTTGTTGTTTTTTTTTTGTATTTGAAAATCAATGTTAAAGCTAAATATTCTAATAAAATATGTTGTTTCTTGTTGTCCCCTTTCAGAAGTCTCACAGTTTATACTATATACGTATTGCCATGCTAAATACTGCCAGGGCCTTCAGTATCTCAGCTGCAGAGAAAAACAGATAGAAGTGCTTTACAAAACACCTACATGCAGATATATATATATATATATATATATATATGGAGAGAAAGAACACTACATGTAGAATCTGCATATGCTCATACGCTTACACCATCTTTCAAGTTGTTGTGTGAGTTTTATTTTTGGAGCAAAGTGAGACAGTAATTTAGAAAAAGCAGTTTTTGTCCTTTCACATCACTCATCTCAGTGTTTCTGTGACAGAGGGTTTCACTTTTTACACATGCTTTTAAGCCTTATAAAATGGAGCTAAATATCTTCCCAGGTTCATAAAGAAATGCTGCGGATTAAGATCAGCATGCTGCTGTTGTTGGTGCTCCTTTATGTGACTAACTATTCAGGCCCTGTGCAGTATGTTTAATGTCAAGTCATATTTGAAGTGTGCTTATGTGTATTTGTCTGCATGCTGAAAGAACACAATACCTGTGGGCAGGCTAATCTGGTGCACCAGGAAAATTCCCTGTGGGCAGGGATAGTTATGGGGCTGCAAGCGTAGTGTCCAGTGTCAATAAATAGATCATGCAGGCTGCACTCACGGGAGGCAAGAGCTCAAAAGATTACAATCGGTCATCTTATTCGTGACTTAGTGACTTGACAGTTCATCGCTCTGCTCCCGCCCCCAGAAAATGTAAAAAGTGGCCTATAAGATGGACAACAAATTGAATAAAAAAGAAAATTGATTTTGTAGTTATAACCACTGACGTCAAAAATAATCTATGGATAGTAAACAAATATGTCAGTACATGTAATTTACTTTTTCACTGCTAGTCTAATTAATGTAAAGTTACTTTTTATTATGTGTTTGTGGCAATGGCAATTTATTTGCTTCAGTTTATAAAAGTTGCAGCTGATAAAATAGTGGTTTGGTTGGACTTAGCTGGGCTAATGAACAAGCATTAGCATGTGACTCTACTTTTAGTGCTTGGTCTGTCACACCTAATTAAATTATTGATTTAATTAGCAACAGCATCTAGAAAAGCTTGTTTTTTAGAGTTTACTGAAGGTGTAGAATTAGGAAGTATGTTCACATCCCTTCTAGCCAATAAGCATAGGATCCAAACTACTTTTTCATAATCTTGCGCGCCTTTTTCAAGGAGCTGTTGTATCAGTGAGGTAATGGTTTTGAGAGTTATTTAAGATCACTGCCTATTGACCTATGGAGCAGTTTGAGACACCCCCACAACTTGTTACTTACTACACTGATCTGCAGTAGAGAGAAACTTGTAGTAAAGCGAAGAAAGATTGTCTGAGTCCTGCCATTCATTTAAATCGGTTACTACACTTAGCAAAAAGTCATATCTGGCCTGTACTTTATTTTGATCTGTGACAGTGAAACATGGTGAGAATTGATCATTTTTAGGTCACTGGCCCTGATTGAAAACATTGGTTAAATCAGGACTAAAGCTCAGCAAGCTCAGCACCCAGGTTTTGTTGGCTAATGCAGGTTTTGCCTGCAGTTAATGCCAAAAATTACTTTGCCTGTGAAATTACAGTGTTAATGTCACTGGACAACTTGAGACTAATATATGCCGAAAATGTGTTTTAAAAATTAATTGAATACAGTACATGTTAATGTTAAATAGTTCTTAACCCATTAAATTAAGTTTTAATTAAGTCAAATTAGACTCTGGTTGCTAAAACTTGTTAAAGTCTTGTTGCCTCTACAGTCATAATAACAACTTAGATGCAGACATGTTATATTTAGACTGCAACTGCAAACTGGTAGTTATAGCAACATTGATGCAACATAAGTAAGTATAAAGCAGGGAGACCTCCTGTGTACATATTTCACCGTAAACCTGATTAGCTGTGACTGTATGCGTCAGAGCTGACGTGTTCATTCACTGCTGCTGTGTCCACTGGGCACCGCCTGTTAGCAGGATGGTAAGCACATGACAGTTTTTGTCATTTCATTCCTTTTACATTTGGTGTTTCAGTTGATGTAAACAGACAAGTCTGCCCACTAGATTTCAGTTGGCTTTTAGAAATATGTGGATATTGAGTTTCATACTCTTTGTTACTGCTTTGTTACTGAAACTAGCAGCAGCAGTAGTGGATTACTCATATCCATACTAAGAAGGACTCTCAACAAAAGGAGTTGCCAGTCAAACTCTTTCACATGCCAAACATCTGCTTCTGGATAGTTTCTTTACTATAGTAAGTTTATCAATCTATCAATTGTATAATTATTCGCTGTTTTTACCCTCTAGTGTCAAGTTTCATGATTTTTGTAGCTGTCCTGACTGCCAGTTGAAAAGCCAGTGCTGTAGAGTTGAAGCAGATGTGATATGTAATAAAGTGACGATTGTTAAATTTGAGGTTTACTTGTTTGTAGTCCTGGCAGCTTTAACCCAGTCACACTGGAAAAGATTAGAAAAATTCCTTTCTAGTAAAAAAATTTTCAGGTTGATTGATAAGATGTTAAACATCATTACAGTCCACATTACATTATTTGCACTATTTCCTAAATTAATTGTTTGTATATTGTGCCTAAGATTTCTAATCAAGCTGCATTTTAAAATGTTAAAAAAAGAAAAAATCTCAAAAATGACACTCTCATCACAGTTTACTATATAAAATATTAAAACTATTTTTGCTGCTAATTCTTTTCTGCTTCTTCACTTGACTTCACTTTATACCCTACTAAATTGATTCTATGATTTTATTCATTTACAGTGCTCTCAAATATTCTCTTCTTGAAACTGTAACAAAACTCAGCAGTTACAGCGAATATTACCTTTTTATAACATGTTACCTCATGTTCACCAAGGAAACCAAAATAAGTGAGGGAGAAAATCTGATCAAAAATATATATTTTATTTACATGATTGTTCTTGTGCCGACCGACAGAACCGTGAATGTTAAAAAAAGGCTATTTGACCATGCTGTTCATAAAAGAAGCCTGCATTAAAAACACAAACAATCGCAAGTTCAGAAATATATTTATCAGTTGAAAGTTAGAATATGGTGTAATTCTTTCAAGTTATAACATTCAAACAACTTTGGCTTAAACTGTCAATGTTGGTCCTGATATGCTGAAGTCTATTTTACACTGCTGGTGGATAGCAGGCCTACGGTAAATATAAAACTGATTAGACAATTGATCAGTCTGTTGGTACCCTAGTCAATACAAATTTCACTCCAGATTTGTTCAAAAGCTGAAGTAATTTGTAGTATGATGTTTAAATTTGCTGCATCTGGTTTAAAGTGTAAAAGCTCAATAATGAGACACTGTCCTACTCTAAATAGTATAGTAACCATAGGCATGGAGAGAGCAAATTGATATACTGTATGTATGTCAGAATTCATTCAAATAGTATTTTTTTGCCAGCATTTCTCTTTTATTATTTGCATGAAAAAGGCTTTGCTTCTGATGTAATGTTATTTCATATTGTGAATTAATTTAGTTAGCACATCAATTAATTAATTAACAAATTAATTACTGTATTAATTAATTTATAAACAATTAATTAATTAATTAATTAATTAATTAAGTGTGATAGGAGGGTCACATAATGTGCTCTTTTATGGGAACCTGCACGGATCCTCAGAAGACAGCTGAGGTTAACAAAGCAACTGCCTTCATCTGAGCTGACTCACACAAAGAAAGCCCAGCTCAACTTGCTCTGAAGTACTACCACCCAGGAATGTGTGCTCAGCCTCATTGTGAGGTATGCAGATGACATCGTAATTACTGGATGGATTTTTTAACAGAAAGCACAGAAATGTGTAGCCCCTGGTTACCAGAGCCCCAGTAAATAGGTATCTAATATGGGAAATACTATTTTAGATAAACAGTGCTAATAAAATTACCACTTAACTCAAAGAAAAAAAAAGTAGGTTAAATGTGATGATATAAGTCTTTGGGAATGTAATAAGGTTATTGGAAAATAATATAAATTGGAAATAATTAATAGTATTAGTTAACTTTATTGACATCCCCAACGTCCATCCAACGGTCAACACCCACCCCCCACCCCCCCTACATAGTTGAGGTCGTACCACCGCTTGTTCCATTTTGCAACAGAAGAAGACGTGTGAGTCGGAGCAGGAAATAGGAAGACAAAAATTTAATTATCAGCCCTAAATTAAATACGACAATACAAGTTTTTAAAGTAGAAGTGACAATTTTATTTTTTTTAAATTAACAGGATTCAATGAATGATACGTAGTATTACACTGTTTGTTACATATAGAAAAACAAAACAAAACAACAACAATGCTGGAGTATAGTATGTATAGTGACAGTTTTCCTGGTTTTTGTGGGTACAAGGCCAGGTCTGCCTCTTCTTCTCCTTTTCTTCTTCATCTGGCAAGAGTGACCCTTAACAAGTGCCAGACTATAAACCGTGAACTAAATTAGCAATTCTTCAAAAAGAAAACCTCAAGTTAATAAAATACAAACAAAATAATTATACTTACCTGATGAGTGTAATCCTGGTTTAATCTAAAGAGAAAAAAAAAATGTGTTAAATAGGAGAAAGTTTCCTTAAAGTTAGAGTTTTTTTTTTCTACTTCGAATGTCATTTTAAGGTTAAAGAATACACATTTGAAATAAAAGAAAGACAACTGAAAGATTAAAAAATAAATATTTTATTTTACCTTTTAAACGCAACTCCTTAGTGTGTGTCTTGTGTCACCTTTGCCGTCCGGAACCCATTTCTCCTGAGCGATCGAGAATCTTCTGATACTCTGGTCCATATTGATTGTTACACAACTCTCACTTCTGGTTGTTACAAATGCCTTTAATTTTAAGGACACTTAAGGGAGCCAAATACCAGTGCCGAGTTACTATGTTTTTTAATTGGTGGAATAGAAAGCGATCTGACTGGAGACATCACAAACTGAGATGTGCACCATCAATCACTGTAAGATTCTGCATTATGATTAAAGCAGCCCACAATATCAGTCCCATCACACACTGATCTTCAGTGGTATTGGTGAATTACAAGGTTTGAACCAAGGACCCAAATGCAAACACAGGAAAACAGGAAAGTCATAACAAAAGCTTTAATGTAAAAGCTGAAAGAAAAACAAAACTAAAAGAGCCAAAAAGTGCATGTAGAAACCCAAAACTTGAAAACAACAAAAACCCCAAAATAAAACAACAAACGAGGAAATTGGATGCAGAACCAGGGAAAAACACTGAGCCAGGAAGACAACAGAACCAGGGACGAACAACAGATAGGGTTGGTAATCACAAAAAGAGGAAAACTTGACAGGACTTGGGTAGATAAGATATAGATCAGGGGTCACCAAAATAAAACAGGAAACGCAAGAAAATACACTGAACTAAATAGCAATAACACTGAGTTAAGATGCCTGCATAGTGCCCAAGAATATTTGAAGACAAACAGGCTCTCAATCCACAATGTCATATATCACTGCTTTGTTGTGCCCTTTTGCTCCCACAGACACAAAGGCCCTTTAGTGTCCGTACCAAAGCACAAAGCTTTTCTTAAACACATGGGTTATATTTTAAAACAATGGGAATTTTGTTTTTTTGTTTTTTTTGTGACAAAAAGTACTTAATGGGATTTAGTAAGAAAATGCTCGATTAAGCCTTAAGACAATGAAGGCAGAACTCACCTCAGCCACAGTGTTTTTACTCTGCTGTTATCTGGCAGGCTAAGTCTCTGTGTTTTTTATGTTTGCTGTTATTTTGACGAAACAAAAGGGAAGAGAGATTTGCCAGAGTGAAATATGACCGATGGGGATTATAAGGTTGCATGATAGATGGATGATTAAATGTACAGTATGACCTGGCAAGAACATCATGTGACAAGAATGAAAAATACAAGTGCACAGGACCAGGTGCAGTCCAGGCTTGGGCTACAGGCTAGCATGCTCACAGTGACTCTTCCTGTAGTGACTTCTATGATTGCTGCCCCTCTTTCTGCAATGTGGTGTGTGAGGCCTTTTGACTGTTTGACACGTTTAGCTACCTTGGGACTGGAAAGCCTCTTTCAGCTAAAAATGTTCGAAAACTGTGAAAAGCTCTCAGCACAGTGGGACATGCTGAGGACTGTTTATATTAGTACAGAGAAGCTGAGGCCTTGTCCACTTGTACACAGGTATGTAACCCTCTTAAAGCATCTCAGAGTTTCAAAAATGAAAATTAGTTACACAATTTGGGACAGCTAACCAATTACAAATTTAAGACTCAAAGTGTGCAGTTATGCTTGCATCTCTGTGAGGCTGCAGAGATTTAAATGTTTTCATCAGCATGCTAACATCTTCGTATATTATCATAACATGGTAGCATATCCATATTTATCTCTCAATGCAACATACAGCTGTAGCCAATAGAAATGTGATGCACTACAAGTGACAATATCACATAAATTAAAACTTTTACCTGAAGATAGTGCTACATGAAAAGTGAAGCCATTTTATTTCATTTTGAGATCAGCATTAAAGCTAAAAACTTTTTGATGTCATTGCCATGTTATATTTGACTTGACTTGACTTATGTTTGAGGTATGTACCCATGCTGAGAAATTTCTTTGTCATGCGGAAATTAAATTAGGCACAAGCATTGCACATGACTCAGACATGTGCAACTCACACCAAGAAAAGATAGGCTAACCTGATCTGAAGAGAGTTTGTTGCTAACACCTGGCTATGACATTAACCAGCCAAAACTCTGTCACTTTAGTCAAGTTGACATATGATCAAAAACAAGCAAACTGACAACATGTTAACACAACCAAGCATCAAGAAAAAATGCAGCGCATAGGCTCCTAATCCACAGCTAAGATCCACCTCCACCTTTGTCTTGACACCTTCTAAATTGCAAGAATTGCTACTTTTTTTTTCTTTTCTTTGTCAATTTCCTCCTTTGCCCCATCACCACCTTCATAAAAGCTTCTGAATTTATTTGTTGTGTTATGACGTAGACACTAACACCCTGAGGGAGAGACTGCTATGTGCTGCATACAGCAACAATCCACCGAGCAGCATCAGCCAGCCACTGGTCTAACAGAGCTGACTAGCAGCTACAGTCACAGCAGCCATGGTTTTCCTTAGGAACCACCACAAATCATTGAGTGGAGGCTGAGCAGCTGGAGAACATCCAAAGCATGTGAAGTATGTGAGACGGAGTGCCATAAACTGTTATGCACTGTGATGCTTGACACTCACTTAAATTACACAGTGCAGCAATTGATCAAGGCACAAAGTGACAGAGACACCACTCAAACCTGTTGTATATGAATGTACAATTATAATTATTTTAGACATTAATTTTAGGTAAAAATTCACCTGATGTTGCTTCTATGTCTTTTTCAAATACCTAAGCCATAGATGTGAAAATGGTGCAGGAGGAAATGTCAGAGAAACACTAATTAGCAAACATCCCCTGGGTACCATGAATGTCTGGTTCAGTTTTTTGGCAAACCTTTCACTAAATGTTTCCTTGATTAGGTAAAAACCTCCTTGCTCTCAAAAGCTTAAGTCATGGGTTTACCAAAATTATTCACATTAATTTTCTAGGTAAATTGGATGTCTGTACCAAATTCCAAAGCAATCCATCTAATATTTGTCAGGATATTTTAAGCTTAAAATGTCACCCTGCTTGTGAGATGTTAAACTACTGTCATAAACACGGTATATTATTCACATTAAAAGACTACCAATTAAAGTCAAACTGAAAAAAACAACTTAGGTCTTACACCAATTAAAACTGCTCATCCTTTGAAGAGTCACAGGGGACTCAAGACAATCCAAGTTGACACTTGGCAAGAGGTGGCAACTGTCTATGTCTAGATGGACTGTACTTGTTTTACCAAACAAAAAAACACATATCTTTAAGAACAGAGTCAGAACAGCCAGAGAACATTCACACAGACATGCAGAAAACATGCAAACTCCCCTCAGAAAGGCCACATTGGGCTCAAACCTATGACTTTCTTGCTTTGAGGAAACAGTGCTAACCACTGTAGCACTGTGCCAACTCTTTAACTGAATGTATTGAGTGTATCTGATGGAAACCTTACACTGGTTACATGACTTGCATTGTTTGTAAAATTAAAGCAGTATTTCAGTTAAAAAGTCAGTGAAAGCAGAAAAGGGGTGACTAGATATGGTGTTGCACTAATTGAGTTAATGCTAAGGTAATCAGTATGATACTGACACCAAGACAACAAGTAAATGCCCACAACAACCGAAGAAAAAAAGAAATACAAATAAAGGCTTTGATATAGATGTGTTTCATGGGAGGAGCTGGTTCTTCCTGCAGTTAAGGCCATAATCGCCACAATTTAAGACTTAAAAAAAATAGTGGGAAAAGAAATGAGATGGATGGATGTTTGGGTAGAAGAGGCCAGCAATGCATTTCATGGCTGAACAATCGCTCAGAGCTGTGTCATCCAGGGAAATCAAACTTCCTCTAACTGTTAAATAGGAAGCCCAAGGAAAAGAAAAATATCACAATACAGACTGTGTTTGAGAGATCAATGATCTTGCAAGTAACACCACAGACATGAGTCAAAGGGGAGGCTAAATTACCAGAAAATGAGGATTATAACATTAATCAGGGCATTTCTGCTGAGCGCTGTTAAACTTTTCTGTTGGTTGAAATTGGCTGCATTTAGCCACATTCTAATTTACCAAGGGATTTACACATTTTGCTCCAATGCCTCACTGAGAGAAGCCCATTCACTGTCAGAAAAATGACACAGTTCTTCAGGCTTATAAGAATCCATAGATAAGGGTGAATGCTTTCAAAAACCTGCATTCATCCAGCTGCCTGGTCTGCATGCAAGACTGCAGAGAATTGATCACAGTCCACCCTGCATACAATTTCCTTTAAGCTCTGCTCTGCCTGCAGTCAAAGACTATCAGTACATTAGCTGATAGGGCTAAGGGATTGTGTGTAAGGGTGTATGTGTGTGTGTGTGTGTGTTAATGGTGGTCAGATGCACAGTCATATAAAGAATATTCTTTATTGCCAAAACCAAAAGCTTAACATAAACAGTGTGGAGCTCCAAACTGATTGTTGTTCATATTCATACGTACTCATACTTTCAAAAACTACAGACAAATTTCAAAATGTAACCTCTCTCACACATGCACTAACAGACTGTATACTATACCAATTGCGGACACTTTTTCTATCACATACACACACACACACACACACACACACACAGGCAGAACAGAAACAGCTGCAGCAGCTACATTTTTCCAGCACTGTAGCAGGAGTGAAAGAAGGATGAAGATGGAAAAGAACAAAGCAAAGATTTGAGAATAAAACGGAGAAGGAGAGGTAGAGATGAACAGAGTAGTGGTCTTTACCTCGTGCAAACGGATGGATTCGGTCTCACCCTCCTCACTGCACTACACTCAACTGTCTGTTTCCCTCTCGCTCAATTCCACTCGCTTGCTCGCTCTACATCTGCCCGCTACCGAGGACAAGCGAGTGTATCTCCCTCTCTCTCCCTCTCTCTCTTTTTTTCTCTCTTTGTGGTTGTAGCACTGAGGAGAATAAAAGACCGCCTCTGTTCAATCCGGCACCACCTTCTCTCTTTTCTCTCATTTCTCCTCCTCTGTTCTTTTTCTTAATCCCTCCATCTCTCTTTTTTATAAATAAATATATATTTTGGTCTTTTCCTACTCTGCCAGCTTGCAGCCTCTGTGTCTGCAAAGAGAGACGATAATTAGCTGCTGCACAAACCCACACACACGCACACATTGTAGACTAGTGGTCACACACAAAAGCAAAAAAAGGTGAGATTGTGATTTGCTTCACACACTTACTTTTGCAGTGTGATCAGTCATCTTTGTTTCTCTTTATCTCTTAATTTGCCCTTATCAGAAGAGATGGCTAAAGAATGAGCCTGCTTTAACACTAATTGGGTCTTATTTCACAATTATGTCATATTAATTACCATATCATTGTATGACCCTGACTTTGTGCAATAAATTGAGCAGGGAAAGTGGTCAGGGAGTCCCTGGTTTGAATCTGGCTGGGAGCTTTTTTGCAGCCTTCTCTTCCTCATGCTCTGTCATCTCGCTTCTGTCTGTAGTAATAGCATAAAAATGCCTTTCTCAAATAATTAGAAAAGAGCAGTCTGAAATATAATCAGAAATGTGGAAAGATTTCCAATCCAAAAATAGTCAGTAAAATTGATTGTACACTTGAAAAACATGAAAGCACACAGTAGGTATGGAGAGAGACGGTGAACTATGAAGAATAATTTTTTTTAGCTTCATTTTATATTTATTTTATATTCCAAAAAGATTTGTTAACAACCTCTCTGATAATTGAATTTTACTGGCTGAACAGTGGGAGTCTTAAATATGCACGCACTTAATTGATGTGACAAGAGAATGACTCCAATGTGCATGCTCTGTAAAGGGCTGAAACAGGACCTGAAAATGTTTTGGAGACATATGCATCCACTGAGTAACTTTTTAGGGATGTATTTGGTACCATCATTATTGCTTTTTTCTTAATAAATCCATAATCATATATCCATTAGACACAGAGTAAAGTAGCATTCACTTGGAGCTCTGTTGGTGCTTTTCTGTTAAATGCTAGTTCAATATTCACTCTTTTTTGGTTTTCTCCAACTCCTGAGGCTAATATCTGCCTCGTCAGCTGCTAAATGTTTCATCGTGTTCACCAGCTTTTCTTTAATTGTGTCTCTCTGCTGATTTGTGTTAGAAAAATAGCATTTAGAGGTTGCTAAATGGGACGTGAGTATTTGGACTGAACCAAAACCATAATCATCAGATCATAAAACCAAAACTCAGATTTAAAAAATGCTGAAAGGCTCTTTATAGATGAGGGAAACTGCAGATTTGAGTGATATGATGTCAAACTAGATTTTTTGCCACTGGAGGGCAGCGTAACACTTAACACAGCCTTGTAAAAAAACAAACTAACTAACAAACCTACGAACAAAAACAGTGATTTGAGCAGTTTCAAACATGATGAAACTGATTTTAACAATCAACCAGAAGCGTCATACAGCAATGTGGCAATTTGAAAAAAAGTCAGGTAGTGATGAACAGAATCATTACCTGTATCTGCAGTGTAGCTTTAAGGTGCTTTGTTTTGAGTTTAAGCTCACTGTTTGGTGTTTTGCTGTTCTGCAAATGTACTATTATTGTTCCCTATCACTGCTGTTTTCAGAGGAAAAGTTCAAAAAAGAAGAGGCTTTTAAAACTCCCTGTGCGCCACCTGCTCAGCAGCACAGCAGACACAGTTAGAGATTAGTTGGTGATATTGTGAAGAGCTTTGCTGTTAGAGAGCCAGACTTTCTCCCTGAGGTTGGTAAAGTTAAAAAGCAGAGCTAAAAATGAGTGACTGTTGACCTTATATTTATCCACATCACCAAAGCATTAAATACAAATGAAGTCTGACATTGCTCCATTGAGGACATATGCATTTTCAGACACTACTAAGGGGTGCTTATGCACTTTTGCCAGCACTCACGAAAAATAAACCATTTTGTCAGATTCAGGTTGGTTGGATTTTAAAAATCTTTATTTTGTTTGTTTAACCCAGCTGTAATTGCAGTCACTTTATGTTACTGAAGCATTATTTGTATTATTTGTGTTTGTATGATTTGTATGATTTGAGTGTAATGCTCTTTAACGGTAATGTGAAGTCATCAAGCAATGACAGTTTACGACATGTCATGAGATTTGCTATAGTGCCCCTACTGAGCATCATTTTGGGTTTTAGTTTCATTTCATGGACTTAGAAAGGACTCAGATTGAAAAGGGCAAGTGATAACTTGTCAGGGGCAATTCATAAGTGCAGTTAAGCAGAACAATAAGTTCATTGTCAAAAGAGAATACATTTTATGTTGATTGTGTGTTATATTCAAAAGTTCAAGGGGTAAAATCTTAAATTTACTTATGCAGAGAAGTTTTTACGGTGTATTGCCTAATGGAAGTGTAATTTTTTCTGTGTTTAGACTTCCAGTGTAATTTTAAGGAGGATGAGGTAAAGTGCATTTCAGTCCAGGAAATTGTAAAAAAAATCTGGATCGATAGTAAACAGCTATCAGGAGTCTGACTGAATTCTGCTTGTTGGTTACATTTGCACTGACCAAATGTGCTGCTGAATTTAACCAGCAGTCAAAAGGCCATCATGTTGGAACAGACAAACTTTATGTATAACATTTGCTGAATTTTCAAGAAAACCTAAATGATTAAAATTTATGTGTTATATGTTTACTGACAACAACATGTCTTTTCTTATTAATTTAGTTTTAATGGAGAAACAGTGTGTTAAAGCAGCTGCTAAATGTTTGCAGGTAAGCAGAGAAGCCGCTTGTTAACAGGCAAGATAGGCAGCTGCTTGGGGCCCTAGGCCACTAGGGGGCCCCCAAGGGCAGACGAACTTTACTCAACACTAATGTCCTAAATTGTAGAAACTGCAGTGACCAACCCCATTAACCCCATCAAACAACCAGTGGTCAAATTGCAATGACATCTTTGACAGATACCTCCCTAAAGAGGCCTCATGTCCCTCTGGCACTGCTACATACAGCAACTTTACTGAAGTGTGTCAATCAAAGTAACGTGGAAGTCAACCATGAAAAATGACGAGGAGCTACCTGTCAGGGAACTAGAAAAGAAAGAGAAGAAAGGAGAAAGCAAGACAGCGGTAAGTGGAGCGGATAACAATGTGTGGCAAACACTAGCCTTAGATTTAAGGCTGACTGTCAATTGTTAAATAGTTAGTTAGCCTTGTTAACAGAGCGGAAGACATCAGCCTGGGGATCCTGCTCGGTCGGCTCGCTGTTACACAGTGCGTTGACACACTGGCACGTGACTGTCTTGCGACTGTCTAGCGTTAGCTAACGTTAGCCAACAAAGAGAAAGTGAATATGCTTGCAAGGTACAATGCTGAAATTTCATAAAAGTAACTTAGACACACTGGTAATGGAGTGATTTGGACTGGAAAAACACCTAACCCAGACAACAGCTTTTACTGTAACTGATGGAAGTTGTGTCTTAGCTAACTCTTAAACTATTATTGCTTTGAAATGTATTAGTATTATTATTATTAATATTTATATGTTTAACGCTTGTCAGAGAGGCCCCTTGGGAAATTTTGCCTGGGGCCCCAGCACACTCTAGAATCGCCACTGCAGGTAAGATGCATTTTAAGGTACAGAGAAATCTCTCTCTGACAGGCTGATGCAGTGACCAATGTTTCATAAAGAAATATACAGTTGAATATATAGATTTAATGCGAACCACAAACAAAGGCATGGATGGAACTTTGCAAACTTTTGGATTCTCCTCAATAAAAGGTCTCAAAAATGAGGGTTAAAAGAAAATGGTAGAGGGATAGTGCAGGATAGAATTGACGGAGAGAGAAAGAGAGAGAGTGGAACAAGAGAAGGAAAGAACAGGACACAGGTGAGAATGTCAAGCCCACATAGTAATAACGCCAAGTCAGCTGCTGTTGTGCTCACATTTATTACAGTAAATTCCACAATTTTTTACAATTTTAAGCAGTGTATTTATAGACCATTAATACATGTGGATTGTCCTGTATATCCCCTTTGTCTTTTGTGTCATAAATGATTTTTGTTTACCTTATTAATTATCAGAATATTTGTTCCTTTCAAGGTGCATACGTTTTGTTTGTGTGTAATTTCACTGTACAGAAGGAGAGAGAAGGATGGGGATGAAACAGAGAGAGCAGGAACAAATGTGTCCAAACTTTAGTGTTATTCAGGTGATATGTCAATGTTCTGATCAAAAACTTGTTTTTGCTGCCCCCAAGTGGCCAAAAAAACAGTTGTAGCAGGTTAAAGGTTTTATTCAAATCAAAAGAAGAGGCAAAATGGCAAAATACAGAAAAAAAAGATAGGTTGTTTGAAATACCAAAAAAAAAAACATATCACAGCTCGTGCTCAAGCTAGCCATTTCCCAAATAGTTTAACACACTCAGTTAGGATGAATTTGACGGCTCTCTTTTCTGTCACTGAGGGGTGGTCAACCTTTTATCTTCCCTACCAGACCAGCAGTGGGATTTTTATACAGCCTGTTTGTCTACTCTCTAGTCTACTCTGATAGTGGTCTATTTAAAAATACATTTTCTAATTGCAGGCTGAGTCTTAATAGTACAAATATGTGGCCAAATAAAAAAAAGCAAAACACCTGAATTGTCCTCTCAGACATAAAGTTTTTATTTTTGTGTTTGCTCCCTCAGTCATATTGTCAAGCATGTGATGAGAGTTACAGGAACAAGTCAGCCTATGGAATACACTCAAAGCCAGAGTAAATGTTGGTAACTATCAATATTTTGCAGCCATGGTATAAAACACAGTAAAATAGTCTTCACAGCAATAAAATGTTGCAGTCACACCTGTTATTGTTTTTTTATTAGATGATTTGCAGCATAATCAGCAGCTATTCTGTGTTTTCACTCCACTGTCACTTCACTTTCTGGAGACGCTTTCTGAAAATAGGATTCCAGGGAACATCTAGTGAGAGTGGTATGGCAGGGATTTATCCTGTAAACTGCACAAACTGCAAAATATGCAAATATGAATATTCCAAAAGCTGTCAGCACAGACTACATAATTTTATGCATGCAGTGATTTACAAGCACGCAGGCCCTCTTTAGCATAAACACTGGGTATGTCTATCAAAGAGGTTTAAGTTAGACGTGTCCTTAGTTTTTCCTCTTATGTTTTCATGTGCCCCAAGCAAAAAGAGAAAATGAGTAAAAAAAAGAATAGTTATAAATAAATCTGATTCATGAAATGTGCTCAGACCACATACCTCCATTGCTTTAATCTATGTAATCATTCTCTCTCTCTCTCTCTCCGTCTCCATATGCTAACACACACAAATGTGTGTTTTATATATGTGAATGTGTGTTTGCGTGTATGTATGTGTCTTTGTTTATAAGACACCTAATATCATGATATCATCAATATAATAAAGTAGCCACTACAACAATTTTAGAACCAGAAAAGATCTGGAAGCACCAAACTTTTAAACAAATACACAAATATACCTCTATTTTCAGTTTTGGTGGGTGCAATTTTCTCATAAGCAAAAAGTATTTAAGCAGTAGAGCCAAAAAAGAAAATGTTTGAATTTATAAAAAAATGTACCAAGTTTGAAGGAGCTACAGGCTGCTTCATCGGCATATGGTGTTTAGCCTCTCCATTGCATGCCATCCTTGTTTCAAATCCCTACCACAGCAACAACTCTAACTGGTAAAAACCAATATTATAATTTCATTTATCAAACTCATATATGAATCAATACATATCCCTATTTAGTCTTGAAAAAATCTAATTCTCAAATTCAGACCAAAATGAACATGAAGTAGTTTAACGTAGATGTTCCCCTAGTTATGTTAGATCTGATTAACATCACTATCAATCACAAAACACCACTATCCAATATCTACAAGGTAAATTCCAAGACTGAAAATACAGTATACATCCATTTTCCAAAAGAAAAAAAAAGTTAAACAAGACAGACAGATCATCCTCAGTCCCAAATCTGCAAAAACATCTTTTCTTACCCATCCAGACAAACATAGAACTCTTAAAATACAAGACTGTTCATGAAGTATATTACATTAGTAAACGGATATTTGAAAATGGCTCGAAATGTTTTTTCCAGAGCACAAAAATATCACAGACAGTTATTTGCAAGCCACATCAAACTGCACAGCAAGTAAACTTTTCTGATGGAATCTCACTGACCTTTTCAGCTGCTACATCCCACTATCCCCTCTGCTTACAAGGAGATATGTCTAACATGAACCCAAACAACACTTTCAGAGTACTCCCTACAGCTCTAATCAAACTATATTCCTGAATTGGAAATCAAGGAACAGAACCAACATCGCATTTTGGAAAAAACTAAGCAATAAAATATTTCACATTTTGTTCTGCTCTCCTTGATTCATACCCTGATTTTTAATTTACATACCAATTTCACTTAACTATTTTTTTGCCTCCTCATCATCCAAAATAACATTCACTCTTTCATTTTTACCTTTATATCTATAATTCAACACAACTGATATAATTCTAATAATAACAATAATAATAATAATAATAATAATAATAATAATAATAATAATAATAACTTCTGTTTTGACATTGTTAACATGGTTCACTAATAATCAGAAAGTATAGCATCCTTTTGATAATGCTTGGTCTATCATATTCATTTTTCATGTTTACAGAATAGTCAGTCATTGCAAGCCAGACTAAAATTTAGATGTGCGCATGTTCAAGGGGTGAGGATGAGGCATAGTTTCTTTATTCAAAACACTCTGACCTCTTCTCCAGTTTTTTAATAAAGAGGTTCTCATGAGAATACAGTACAGGAATAAGTGCACATACACAAGGACACACACACTTACATGACAATTCATCTCTTTATAGCCATGTTATACAACCAACTGAACAGACCTGCTGGATGTGGTGCGTATATGTGCACAAGAGTGTGTTTGTTTGTTGACAGTGTCCAAGGTTCTGTTATATAACGATGCAAATTTAAGAGGTTGCCTGTTAAAATATGTCTACATTAATCTAGTATTTCTCTTCTAGTATCATTTTTGCAATAAAAATAACACAGAAGCAGTCAGCACACAAGAAATTGAGGTTCAAACCAGTTTCAGTTAAAAAATGATTACCATTTTTAAATGGTTGTCATACAGTTTGAATCAAATGTCTCCCTGTATCATTAGTATCTTTTTCTAGTAATAAACTAAAAGGTAAATTTGTTGGAAAACCAGAGGAACTGAATGAAAATCAGTTGAAATCAGAACAGTAAATATTTCGAGAACTTATTTCATCCCTGAGTGTAAACAGTAAAGTATATTTTATCCTAAAAACACTAAAAAGGAACAAACAGACTAATTGAAGCAAAGGTACAGAGTCAACATCCAAAATCCAAATATCCAGAATAGTCCAAAGTCAAATTAAACAGAGAAACAGGCACACTAGAACATTCTTGACTAATGACTAGGAATAAGGTCGAGAACATTACCACTAGGGCTGAACAACGAACTGGCAGCAAATGGGAGGTGAAGCCAGATTATGTACAGCAACGAGAGGTGGAATATAAGGTGTGCCGGTGAATGAGTGAATGAGAGTTGGGGAGCCCTGCTCAGCCCTGGGAGACACAAACAGGAACAAAAAGTCAACACAAACACGTAACGTGAGGGAGGGGAACACAGAGGAACAAGAAGGTGGAAAAAACAGCAGACTGGCCAGATCTTGACACACATATCACCACTGAATTGGTATTTTTGGCAACATGGCCACTTTTGCACCAAACTGTATGCATGTTACCTAATTAAAATACTTGGAAGAAGCGACAGAGCAGCATGATGCTTTTTGGTTGGAAGCACAGTTCAGGATGCATTTCACCCTATTATTCAATCAGTGGTGATAATGAAGTCTTGTCAGAAAGTCATTGGACTCAACTGAGATAAAACCGAGATGTTTGTAATCTTCGTAATTTAGTGGCATCAGCCTTAAGCACTAGCAGGATAAATCTCCCCATGGAGTTCAGACATGGGTGGTGGTGGTAGCTGATGGCTTGGCTGAGGCTTAAAGGCTGATGAAAAAAAAGAAACTGATGACTCTGCAAAGACTGGCACTGATGGAGAGGTGGAGGACTTTACAGGAGCAGCAGCATAATATACTAAGAGTAGAGAAAGAATCATAGTTTAAATAATGACAGCAGCAAGGTAATAAAATGTGTATAGCTGTGCCATTAGAAAAAAAAAGTCTCCGGCAGATAATAACAGCTAATATCTCAATTGACACTCTGGACCATGACAGTAAGAAAATTATAAGTGACCATGAATCAAAGGAGAGGAATGCAAGACATAGATCCAACTATAGGCAAAGACATGCAAAGTAGTCTTCCTGACCAATGTTTCACTAGAGCTTCAATACATGCTTTCGTTTTGACACATCCGACAGGTTTAGCAGCAGCAGCAAAAGCAGCACATTCCTCTGTGAATTTGGCAATGTACTATTTATCTAGAAAATTGTATCGCTTAGAGTTCAGTAAAGGGACTTAAGAACTGTTATTACACTAGGCAATTTTGAAAAAGTGAATAACTATTTAGGTCACTGGTATGAGAGGTCCCTTGAGAAATAAATCATACTTGCTTTTACATTCACTATCATACTCTCACACATACACCACTATACTTACTCACACACACTACTCTACTCTCTCACATTAACTATCAAACTCTCTTACATTCACTATCATACTCTCACACATACACCACTATAGTCTCACACAAACACTAGTATACTGTCTTACATTCACATTGAAACTCGCTTTTACATAATTAAAAAGGAAGTTAGTCCGATCAAACAGGACGTTTGAATTCTCCTTCCCACATGGGCTCGCAACCTTGAAAACAAAGCCTGCACCCACTCAGAGCACTGCTAGCTAGCTAAAGTGGAACTACAAGGAGCATTTAAATATGCAGTGGCACTTTTAAGTACAAATTTACAGCTTTGTTAGAACATCAGAAAGATAAACACGATATTCGTAATTATCTACCTTCTTTTTCAAGGTCAGTTATTGTTTGTGGAAGTAAATGGCGATGAGGAGAACATTGCTGTTTTTTTCATCAATACACTGAGGTGTGTTCATAGGATTGTACAGGAAATTGACAGTGGGGGACATGACAGCATGATTTTGGAAAGATTATTTGGTGAGCTTAATGAATATGCACAGACAATTTCTTTCTTTCTCTCTTTCTCTTTTGCCAGCAGTTAGAGGGAGGTGACAGTCAAAGACATTTAGGTGCTCTGGAGGCACTGTACTCATGTTTCATTCTATTTTAAATTCATATGAAAACTCACGACCAGTTGAAATGAGACAAAGGGATATGTTTACTTCAAGAGTCCCACCAACAATCAGAACTGGCCATCCTGGTTGCCCTCAATACAATATATTGCATGAACAAATTACCCGCTGTTTGTCCCTTGGAATGATTTGGCAGAGCATAGCCGTTTGCTTTGGAATCAGTAGGAGGACATTGTACAGCAATATGCAGCAGCTTCAAATTGGACCACTGGCCTACACAGCAGTGTCTGATGAGGCCTTGACTGATATTGCTAATGGGATTCTTCAAACCACACCAAACGCAGGAGAAAGATATGTGCTAGGAGGCCTTCGATCATGCAACATCAAAATACAGTGGTGGCATGTGAGACGTTGCTTGCAACACCTTGATCCAACTGGACGGGCCTTCCATCACCGTCATGCCACCTGCCGAAGAATTTACAATTTTCTAACTCCCAATCCATTATGGTGAGTAGGCCTATCTTGTAATGTTACATTAGCTGTGGTTCTTTAAATACGCATATTGGTAATATAGTAATGTTAAAGATAAAGCTTTACAGCAGCGGTGGAAGAAACACTCAAATGTTTTACTGAAGTAAAAGTATTTACTGTGTACCAGAGTGTAAAAATACTCCATAACAGGTTAAAGTCCAACATTCAAAATTTCAAGTGCATAAGTATTATCATCAAATTATACTTAAAGTACCTCAAGTAAAGGTACTCATAATGCAGAGGATAATATACAATTTGAATCATAAGTGGACAGTTACACATCTTTTAATTCTTTAGGTTACAAACTTCTGCACAGAGAAATAGACCAATATCAGAACAATACATAGGTGTACAAAAATCATTTATTACACAATCTTCTAAAATTATCCTCTACCAAAACCCTGTGTGTTACTTAATGCAAAGTCCATACTCTCCCGGAAATCCTTGTATGTGGCAAGTAGTGGCAACTTAAGGCAATCATTGCAGGTGTTTGCCATAGGCAAATGGCGTCCAGGGCTGATGAACTGATCATGCAGGAAATCAATTGATAGTTGCGGGGAGAATCCAAAAGGAGGGATGACACTTGCAACCGTCGCAAAAGCTAGGATTTTACCTAGTGTTGAGGGACCTACTTGCTCTAACACAAAGAAAAGCAAGCAAACACCAAAGATAAGAATGAGAATGTACCACATTATACCATTTAGTTAAAAGTACCATGCAGAAAGCAAAAGAAATAGATTATACAAAGAAAGAGAGAAAGGAAAGTGATAGATGAAAAGGATGTAAGGGGACGAGTGGGAAAAGAAACACTAATAGAACTAGAAAGATATCTAAAAATTCAAAAAGGTATATAATGGAAGGACAGTCAATTACACAGAGATATATTGTAAAAGAAAACAAACAAAGAGCGCAAAAAAACAAAACAAAACAAAACAAAAAAAATGGAATATAGAGGAGTAAAGAAAATCTAGTAGCAGTATTTACCTTCAACATTCTGCAGGTAATCCCTCCAAAATGCCACAATACGTTCCTCTGCCATTCTCTTGTTGCTTCCCACAGCAGACAGGTGGATGTGGAAAAGCTGATCCATTATGTCAGTGGTGAGTTGAGATGGTTTGTGACACATTAAAGGTCTGAAACTGTCTGGTTGAATTTTCATTGCATCTAGAACACCAAGGTTCTTCAGGCCCTCCCTAAATCTATAAAAAATAACACATAAGACAAAAAAGGCAGTTTCAAATTGGGTTGATATTTATACGTTGTTAGACTAGCAGGATGAAAGAGATGACATGCTTTACTAATACAGAACAAAAGCTACAAAATCCATGATGCCAGCAGAATAAGGTGGCAAACAGTGAAATATGTTTGATGTCTGCGAATCCAAAATAAACCTTTTCAGATTTAAGCTAACATAGCTAACATAATTTCAAATCCAGTTCAGTCCTAAATGCACACATTGGCAATCATTTTATAGGAATCAGGAGAAAAATTACATTAAATATGTTGTGTTAAGTATAGTGTTGTGTTAAAGTACAGTTGTAATGTGTGCAAATAATATATTTTATCACATATTGTTGAGTTGCTAGCTATATGCGTTGTTTGGAACCTGCTATTCTGAGGTATTATTACATGACTTTTGTCAGCCTAGTTTATAAGGCTATACAGTAGCTTAATAAAAAATATACAGTACATATTCAAATGTTTTGTTGTTCTTGTATTTGTTTAAAGGAAAGTGGTAAGAAATATCAGTCATCAACGAACAAAAATTTCAGTGATTTGGATTCTGAACAAGAGTGTCACAGAAACCTTTTAAATGCTCTGCAGACTCTGTGAACCACCTGAAATATGAGAATATCTTCAACCAGTTGATATTTGTCTTTAATGCATTTTAATGCCTAAGACACCCAGTGTTTGCCAAGTAATCTTGCAGCAGTTCAGTGGCATGTATCAGGTCATCTAAAGATGTACATTCGGACACCTAAAAAAACCACACAACAGAAATAGAGAAACAAACTAAAGCATAGTTTTGCAATGGAGAACACCAGCAATATGATAAATTTGCAGGTTCCTTTTGACCAGTGTTTTGCTGCTTGAAAAGAACAGCACACAGTTATGACTACCAAGGCAGTTGTTGATTCTACTTGAATGATCATTTTGGAGTCTGCACATTTTAGCACTGTAAAACTGGAGTATTGTTCTTTGGTTATTTAGCCTTCAATCATTGAAATTAATGGTGTAGAAAAAGTAACCAGAAACAATCAGAAAAAAACATAGTATATTTCACTAACAGCAAAAACTACATTCTCTAAAGTTATTATTCAGTTGAATAAACATCCCTCTAAGAAACATTAACGGCTAGGATTTATTGCAGACAGTAGGATTAGACTACAGTTGTTTTAGCAAGGTAGACCTATAACGGGCAACTAAGAGCGTATTTACAGAATATTTACCTTTTTAACCATCTCATTGAGGTCAGCATCAGCAATGTCTTCCAAAACTGGCGTTACTGAAGAACTGCCACCAACTAGACAACAATACAGTGTTGGTGCAATGAATCCTGGTGAAGGACCACCATGGACAAGACTTACAGCAATGGCCTGGCCAGCAACAAAATACCAGTCTTCTCTTAGAGCTAAAGCAAACATGGCATGGAAGACAAAACACAGAAGAAAATGTCTCAAACCTAGGACAAAGCTCGCACTGGGGGGAAAAATACATAAATCGGTACACTCAAGCGTAAAATTAAGTGTATATCCTAACTGTCCAAAGCGAAGTTCAACTTTCCATCTCTTCCTTAAAACATTGGTGACAATGCCAGAGCTTCCATAAGCAACTTCAAAAATTTTCTCCTTGGGCCACCAAGATCCACAGCCTCTTCATCCTTTCCCAAGTCATCTGAAAATTTGATGGACATCTGGTACATTGGATTATAGGACAGTCGTCTGAAGCCCTGCAGAGCACCATCCAGTACTGATGATCAATTAATGTTGAGCCTGCATCTTCAACTATTGTCAATTTGGATGCAAGATTGAAGAGCACCTCTTGTGCTGATTTAGTGTTTGGGTGTTCAGATGCTCTGTTTGGAAAAAAAAAATTAGGATAGGGATAAGATCACAATTTCAGGACAGTGTTATTATCACACAGCTATGTCAAATAAACACAGGTCATAATTCCCACTTTTTGCACAATTCTAAAGAGTTCACTGACATTTTCTTTCCAATCTATATCCAAAATTACTGCACTCAGTGTCATATGGACCAGTAACTTACGCATGCGACTCAAGGCTTGCCATTATGGCCTGGCTTAGCTCCTCATCATCATCAGAAAGGTCTGTATCATACTCATGATGGAAAGGTAGACAGCATAGTCATCACTGCTATTTGATGGGGTCTGGCTGACTGTCAGCACTATCCAAGACAATAGCTGCTTCCTGTGATGTGGGGGGCTGGGTAGCTGTGGTCACAAGAGCATCAGTTACTTGAAGTGTTGCAGAGGGCTGATTGGCTCTTACTCTTCTTGTAAAAGGACGGATAGAAATGTTCTGTGCTGTTGCAGTATCGTTTCCCTTGGCCCTTGTAGTCATATGGTAGCTGTTAGATGAACAGGGCCCTCAGGGCCCTCATTAATTTATGGAATAATTATTCAAAAACATAAAAATGGTTTGGCCATTGATCAAACTTTAATGTTGTCATTTGATTTAAAGTTCAGTACACTCAAAATGTCCGGTCAGCACAGGTCCAGTGCTCAGAAAAGAAAAGAAAAGAAAAGAAGAGAAAAAGAAAAGAGAGGCCTTACAGATTTACTCAATAAATATTTTTTAAAAAGGTGGTGACGATGAAGCTTGGAGTCGTAAAGTCAACATAGAGCGAGGTAAGAAACAACGCAGCTAACATTTACCAGCCTTGTAACGTAAGCTAACTGACCAGCTCCAATGTTAACATCCATTAAGTATAAAAGCCTGACGCAACACATTTTCTGTGACAGAAGCAGCTGAGTTTGTTTCATCAGAGAGGATGAGACAAACAAAATGGAGCTGTCTATCTAATAGCTAACTGGTAATAACTTAAATCTCTCTCTCTGAAACGAAACCTAACTATCTACACGGCATTAAACACAAACAAAAATACAAGTGACAGGCACCTCTAAAACCTAATGAAAACTAAACAAGAGATCAAAACCTATGGTTAATGCAAATAACACAAATCAGTAATTCTACCTCAACCTGGGCCCAATTCTGAAACTCTGATTTCACAAACTATGTCAAGGTTAGGCACAATGTGAGTCAAATGGTGTCTGCCGCCATTCTCGGCACACACTGGTCCTATATATCAATGTCGTCGGGATGTGATTGGTGGAGCCGACCAGCCCCACCAATCCTCTGCCAGGGATCTCTTCAGGCCGGGAGGACATGCCCTCTGGTTACCTGACCGCTGAATTGAGAGGAACAGACATACAAACGCACACCCACACACACACACACACACACACACACACACACACA
>JAQNCA010000004.1:901678-919232 GCA_029783725.1 Acanthurus tractus
ATGCCCATCTCGGCGCACCCCGGTCTACCAAATTGCCAAATCGGCTGCGCACGGTGGTGCGGCGGACAAAATTACCACTGTGCGGGGTTTGCCAGGCTTCGCCGCCCTGCGCCGCCTTGAGTTGCGCTGCGAAATTAGAGCCCATAGTGTGCTTATGCTGAGCTCGTTCTGTCTGGAAATATTCTTTTTTTTTTTACTTTTTTAATATTTAAAGTGCATTTTGCTGATGATACTTACAGACTTAAAATCTAAATCTAACTGAAATTAAGGTTTTGAATGCATAATTTCTAATTTTAGTGCTAAGTACTTTCATAGTGCAGTATTAATACTTTTAAAGGATCTAAATGTTGCAACACCAGTACAATTGATTAATAACTCAAGAAATAATCTTGAGGACGATTCGTTTTGGACTTCTGTTTTATTTGCAATGTATTTTTTTTCAAGGAACCTTCTTCGACAAAGTACACTCCCTTTGACATGCTATTCAGGTCAAATGTTAAGAAAATAATGCTTAAGTAATTAACACCATGCTGGGATTCGCTCATGCGTAACTTTTTGTCCCCTCTTCATTTACAGAAAGATGCTTTATATACAAGCTAATGTCACTCTCTGTCAGGCATGAGAAAAAGATGGATGTTACATGTTCACAGCAATTAGCCTATCCTCCCTTCCCCTCCTCTAAATCCTCTTCCAGTTTTTTTTTCTCTTCCTCTCTGCAGAGCACACAAATAAAGGAGGCACAATGCCCTTTGGAGGCTGTGATTCTTCTCTGACATGCTATCAGTTGACACACACACATACACGCACACACACACACGCACACAGACCTACATGCGTATCTCATGCTTGTGATGAAACAGTTGCAAGAACAGAAGAAAGAACTGCTTACACACTGCTTCAGTTTCATTTCAACATTATCTTTAAAGTAGCACATACACGAGATGTAGGCATACAGGCAGAAACACTCTAACACACACAATGAGAGCTGTGGATGTGGCCCTTGGTGTTTTCATTGGGGTTGGACAGGTGGTTATGTAACTATAATTCACTGTAGCAGAAGCAGAAATGAAGAGAGATGATGGCGTGAAAAAGTAAATGAGAAATTGACCTCTGAATGTTTTCTTCCTGTGATAATGAGAGGTGTTTCATGTGATGTTGGGGCCCTCTAGTGTTACAGCACATGCCTAATTTCACTGGTAAAATGTCTACTCTCATCATCACAATTGATCAGCAGTGGCCCAGAGACCTTTGAAAATTTAAGTCAAGTTTCAGAAGGATGTATACATTAACACATCAAAATGTATTATCAGGATAGGAGTGTTTTTTTCATTACTTCATTCCAGGTCATCAAACAGAGGCATGTTATGTCATGGTGCAGCTACTCATCCTAAAATGCACTCATGAAAATTCCTCTAAACACTATTTTGATTGTAAATCATATTACTAATGCACTATTTAAAGAGTAATCAGCAGTTCAGGGTAAGTGAAACACACAACACATAATAGGTGTTTTATGGTTGAGGTGCTGACCTGCAGCTCCAATTTGAAGGTATAAGTAACATTTTACATAGCAACATTTCAAAAATTATTTGAACTATGTTTTATATTTTGTTGCACTCACATTATCCCAGATATTTCCAATACCTTCACACTCTGAGATGTCTGTACTGTTATTTAAAGTAACAGTGTGTCTTCTGTTGCTAACTTCTGAGTAGAAAAATTAACAGAGAGTGTGGAAGTCAGGGAGGGGAGAATCAAGTTGGCAAACATGACTAAAAGTGAGCCCTGTGCCCTTTACGTAACTAGTATTAAGTTCCATTATGTAAAACATCCACATAAACAGTCAATGGACTGGCACAGTTTACAGATTAAAGAATTTGTTAATACTAATAGTAAAAGTTGAACCATTTTCCAGCGTGTCTTATGTAATTGACATTAAACATATGCTAATACATCTCAGCACAATCTAAAACAGAACCTGTGCCGGCCTTAGATTATCAAACACATCAAACATATGCCATGTCCTGTTTTTGGTCAAGTGAATGAAGTTTTGGTGTTTTTGCATGTACAGTATGTTGTGGTCATCAAGAAGATTTGAGGAAAAGATTAGCTTACCAATCAGCAGAGCTACACACAGCAGAATAGCCATCAGAGCTCCGGTGCTGAGGCCCACAGGCAGGAAGATGGCCTCAGCCGAGCAGGTAAGCAGCACGCCTCCTGCCTCGCAGGAACACACTCGGATGGTGAGAGTGGCTGTGCTGCTCTGTGCAGGGTAACCACTGTCTTCAACAACAACAGGAAGACCATAGACATCCTGCAGCCGCCGCTGGAAGCCGGAGCGTCGAGTGACAATGCCAGCTGTGTTGTCTGGAAACCAACAGAGGGTGATGTTAAATCATTGACAGTGCTGCAGACAGGGGCTGTTATCTCTGCCTCTCTGCCATCACATCAGCATCTGAGACTCTGAATATCTCCTCAGGAGTACACTAATTCATCAGCACAAGCACGAGAAGCTGAATGCAGTAATGTAAGCACTGCTGAAGTGTTAGTCTTTCTAATTCAAACATCACATTTCATTCACAATGAGTTGAAGGATTAGGCTCACAGTCTTCCATCATTTACTTTAGAATTGTGAACAAACATTTTTGAAAGACAGTTGCTTAATATTATGAGCCATCTCACTGGGGAAAGGGTGGCAATATAAAACCAAGTGGAAATGACAGATAGCCAAGAATTATTTATTGTTTATTTATTGATTTTGTATTAAGATTAACAAGCAAAGGTGGATGAGGTCAAACTATAATGGAAGTGCAACCAGGTACTGATAAACATAAGAAATTAATATCACCAAAAGAGGAGTCCTAGGAAAACAAGAGCTGTTTATCTACAAGGGACTTCAAACATTGAAATAAAGCCTCACTTTCTATGCTTTTCACTGTTTTAAACAAAAAACACACTAAACATAGTGCCTCTAAACCAAAGGACCTGACCAAAGTGCAAGCAGTGTCAATATTAGAGCTTACCCTTACGCAGTCCTGAACAGACATAATCTGGTGCCTCAGCCACGAAACAATTTCAAATTCAAACAACAACGACTTTTCAAGAGGTGCACTGGCCAGCCGGGTGAGTCAGCTGCTTAGACTGTTGAGCTACCAAGATGTATTCAGGCTCTACCACTGACTGCTGTGGGGAGATTAGTTAGCTGAGCAAATTTCCCACCAATCAGGTCCCAGTGGGTTCCACATTTACCAGCTGCCTTGGTATTTGAGTAGAAACTATTAAAAGAAAAGGGCATCCTCTTCATAATCATCTACAAAACCAAATTTGCAAAAAATAGATGATCAAGACAATTGATGGCAAGATATTGATATAGATACCATATTTTTTCACTCAATAACTGTAATATTTTTTGTCAAAAAAATCAAACACACATTATGTTAGAGGTTAACTGATCTAAGTGGGGCTGGAAACTATTTTGTTGAAGTAACAATCCACATGTGTTGTTACTGCAGTGTTGTACTGTGCAGCCATGTGTCTTTCCCTCTTGCTCTGGTCGCATGTGCACTGCCTATGCTTAATTGTTTCAGGAAAGCATGACAACTATGACTTGTTGACAACAACTACCCACTACAGCACCCTCATCTGCATACATCCTGTTGATGCACCTGCTTTATTATGGCACTGTGCTAACCACAGATGAGAATATAGCAGAGCACAGTGCCAACCAATGTGTTTGACGGTCAGCAAGTGAAGTTATCAGCTGCTCTGTAAGACCCTACTTTCTCCACATTACCAGTTTTTGTTCAGGGAGTATTTAAGATATGAAGAGTAAGCTGCTTTGTTAAAATCCTCATTAGACAAATCTTCAAGGGTTTCCGGGTCGAAGGAGCAGTATTTATCTGTGACTGGAACAGTTAAGTGCAGTTTACTTTGCCCTTAAAGTGAGCTCATGAGTTCATGTAAACAATCCATAACAGTTCATGGTGAGAAGCACATAGCACATTTCTTTTTACATAAAACACAGGCACCTTGTGATGTTTTCTTTTATATTTCATATTAGCACAAAAAGAGAATTTAAAGCTTATGTACATAGCACAGTATTAAAAAAAGATGTTTCTATCTTCCAAACTACAGATTTGAATGGGTTCCATGTGTTTGTTTCTGTGTGTGTGCCACAGTGTGTGTCAGACAAGATCCGCTCTCCCCGGCTGGATGGAGATGTAGCCCGACTAGGAGGAGACCATTAAAGCACCTTGTTCCTGTTATACACATACATGCAAACATGCACGCACACACGCTCCCTTTCCACTTGGCGGCTGAAGGCCTGTTTGTCGGCCTCCATCAGATGTAATGCTGACTGTTAACAAACAAGCATACAAAAATCTAACAATGCTTGTTGGTCAGGTGTTGGTCAGGTGTTGAAAGGCAAACAGGCAAACAGGAAATGTCAGGAGAAGATTTGTTTGAGCTGATCATTCCACAGCCACATTCAGAGACAGCAGAGGCAGACACATTGTTCACTCAACAGGAAAGAAAATGCATACAAGAGAAAATAAAAAATGCCAATAAGTGTTTTCTTTTTGTTTCAGGAGTGAAATTGCAATTTTATCACTGGAAAGAAAAAGCAGGTTCTCTCTGACATCTTTCTGTAACGATTTAACTGAAGAAAAACCTAGGATTTAATTTATTACTTGTCCTTGGTCATGAGCTTTAAGTTTTTCAAAAAATTCTCATTTCTTTCTGCACTTAAACCCACTACTTGTTGCCTGTTAAAGAAATAAACAAAAATAAAAAACAGCAATGTCATAAACATCGGAAGGTAACAACTGAAGATGACGATGAGGTAGCACTAGCACAGGCAGTAATGCAGAGGATTACAGTACAGAAAATAACTGGCTGTTAAAAAAGGAGAGAGGAGAACAAAGGGAAATCTTCAAAAGTTAAAAAAACAGAAAAACTTTTGGAGATATCTACAATTTACCTCCATTCCACGGTAGATTAGATTAGATTAGATTAGACATTACAAGAAGCAGTTTGTGTGTGGTCATCTAGAAACTGATTGATTTAATAGTGACATTAATGTCTGCGATTTCTGTCTTGGTTTTTGAGATTAAATCAGCATGATCATATTGCTGACATGTGACTCTGGTCTTTTTCAGAGGTTGTTTGTTTTTCTGGTTTAGTTGAGTTTAACTGCACTGAAAAACAACCATGACTTCCACTCTTAAACTGCATTTCTTCTTCAAGGTGAAGGAGTTTCAGACCTGAGGTTTTCAGCTGTTTCTGTAAGTCATAACCTTTGAAATGTTACTTCTGCGGTTGCTTCAAGTATACCAGGTATACCAATATGTGACTGACTACAACATGGCTGATGAGCATCTCTTCAAAGACATACCATGTAGGGACTGCTAGACTTGTGTAATCTATTTAAAGCGAATTATGACCCTATCATAAATGATACATCTGTTGAAATTTACCATAAAGCTCTGTAAGGACAAGGGGAGCCACAGATTTAGCTGATAAATTTGTTTAAGTTCACGACTTAACCAGATTGCTTTTATATTCTTGCACTGTTTATTATATGATTTATTATTTTGTTTATTTCAACATTTGCTTAGAGCTACTTTCAAGAGGTCATAATACTATGTAGATATTATGTCTTTAGCTTTTGTTCCTTTTCCCCTATAATCCCCATCTCACTTCCAAAATCTCGAACAGTGAAGTTTCTGTTGCGAAGCTCTTTGGGCGACTTGAAGAAGAACCTCTGTCCAACAGGGGGAAGGTCCTTGTCCACAGCACTGACCATCTGGATGACCTTATCACAAAGCAGACAGACAGAGAATGTACTTAGCACAACAAACCAGAGAGCCCTTGAAAGAAAAGTTGGTGGCTTCTGAGTTTAGGACTGCTGTATAAAATATTTGCCAGGAAAATTCGTATATATATATATATACAGTGCTTAACAAATTTATTAAACCACCACCCAAAGTAAAGTTTATGCCACAGCTGCCCTAATTCAACAGCATTGGTAATTACCAATTTTTTATGTTTCTGTAATGGTTAATACACCAACATGTAGAAGCTCTTTAACCAAAATGATATTTTTAATGCTAAACTACAATTGTTATTGTTATCCATGAATTTTCAAATTTACTGATTTACACAAAAACTGAAAAAAACATTTAAGTACACTATTATTTCTTGATTAATATGTCCATTTATAGTTATTTACTTGCATTCCAGAACAGAAAAAAATAGTTTTAGTGGTTGGATGTTATGCTTGATTAATTTCTGACTTCTCAGAGAAGCCCAGTGAGCCGGCTCAAATTTGGGCCTTTTTATAAAAAGGTTCAGTTCGAAATTCCTCATTCCTGTTCAAAATGGTTAAACGTCGAAAGCTCACTGAAAATGAAAGCGTCTGCATTATTTGCTGGATGATCTCTGAGACAGACGGTCTAATAAATGTGTTCAGCACTGTGTATATGTGTGTATGTGTATATATATATATAATTGTACCCAACAGCCTCTTTACATCCACTCCTAATGTAGAAAGATTATTCAAATAATTTATCATAGGAGAGTTAATGAATTTTAAAAGGTTTTTTTAGTGTTCAGGGTTGTCAGTCTTACTCAACATAACCTTTTAAAATAATAAGCCAATTACAAGTATGCCAAAGTTTGACACTGTTTTGTTTATGAAGTCTCTATATACGATCAGCACATCATGTCTAAGAAGATACAGTTAAGTTTACCTGTCCAGTTCTGGAGTTTTCACAGACGAAGGTATCTGACGGAACAGCCAGCTCAGGAGGGAACTCGTTCACATCCAGGACATTGACTGTCACTGATACTTTGGTGGACAGCAGGGGGTTGTCTGTAGGAGACATAATGAAGTCATTTATAACTACTCAGTGACGAAGTCTAATGATTCCTTCGGTGTGCACCCTGTAGGAAAAGAAAGCACTATCAACAGTTCTACATTAAATGTCTCTGCGTAAGACTTCTGTCATTCCTGACCTCCTCATTTCTACAGCTGATCTTTGACTAGATTTTTCACAACTGTAAAATGTGTTTATCGTATTTTACATATAAAATGAGTCAATTAGAATTTTTATCACCCCAAACACCACTAACTCTAAAATTTCTAACCTGCAACAAAAGGGTTTTAAGCAATTTAATCCCATGATTACTTTTTCAAGGTTTTACTATGGTATCACATATAAGAGTGTCTTCGCAGCCCATTTTGATATATAATAAGTGTCTACGAACAATAATGGAATCTGTTAGCCCTGTTTGCTTAGCAGTTCATTGCAAACTGTGTCCCTGATAGAGTTGGGTAATTACGAGATCTTTTCTTGTAATTACGAGATCGGGATCTCGTAAGATCGGGATCTCGTAATTACTACTTTATAATATAATACTTTTGTTACCTATTAGGATTCGTCTGTATGAGTGTTTTTGTGTTGATACTTTGTCGTTAAAAATTGTTTATTTTGAACTTTGAATGGTCTCGAGTTGTGCATTTGGGTTCACAACGTAGTTTAGTTGTAACTGATCCAATTTGAAATTGCCTTTTGTATCGACATTTTAGAAAACACAGTGTCTAAACAATTTCTCTCTGTGCTAGAAAATATATATATTTTTTGAAAGTAAGCATCAAAACACTAAGAATGCAAGTCAGTGATCATTTGATGGCTGCTGATGACAGCATGTAATGATATGTGTACTTCTGGCACTTATCACAGTCCATGACATATTCACACATGACATTCAGTTGGAGAGACTGAGATTGATTTTTGGAATAACTTAAGGATGTTTTTCATCTTACCTGTCAAATAACAGGTTCTGCATCTCTGTGAACAACTGTTCTTTTTTTTTTTTTTTAAATGACAAGTATGGTGTGGTTAAAAAATCAGGTGTCGGTCTTATGATAATTTTTATTAAGCTTCATTATGCTTCATTCTGCACACAAACACACCTGCCACTAAATTTCCATGGCCATACACTACACTACATTAGATCTTAATCGTTACTAGGTGATTATAACAAAAACCAAGATCTTAACTCAGTGCATGAAATAGGAGCTGGACACTGTATTTCATATCAGTGATGCTTGGTGCTCAAATGCAGTCAAAACTACTGATCAGTCTTTCCCTGATGTTAAATTTTGATGCGAAGATATCAGCCATTTTATCTCCTACTTTTGTAGCAACATTTTCCCAGAAGGAAATTTTAAAAAGGCATTACATCTTTTTTCCTCAATGCATTCCTTTTTCTGTTTATATGTGTGGAAATATCTATTTTGCTCTGTGCCATTTTTAACCCCTTGTGTGTTCAATTTTTTTATCAGCCTAGCTTGATTTGTTCTGTTTGTAGTATGAGGGACTATTTTTATTTCCTTGTGCAATCTTGTGTTGCAAAACAACAAATAAATCACCTTGACACCTTGTGATCCCTATCTTGACTACAGCTAGGAGTCAATTTCTGACAATAAAAAGTGAAATAAGAGCAAGAGAGCCTTAGTGGGCCTGTAGTAAACTTTAATTACCACCTGGCAGATGCATGCCCTCTGACAACCAGTCGAGTTGCAGTTTTCATCCACATGATTCATGTAGTAAAGGTAGTAAAGTTTTTACTGTATTACATATGCTTGTGGAACTACGGCTGCATCTGTTAGTTGAAAGAAACAAAAACATTGTTTCAAAGTTGAGTTAAGCCAAAATCCTTTAAATTTGGGCACATTTGGACAAAGAAGCTGATTCTGGTGGAACAAAAAAAATTACATCATGACAGTATGTGATGCCTCAAAAATGAATGTTAAGGTATAAATTCTGCTTCAAATGTAACTTCAATTTAGCAGCATGTTACAGCAGTTTTAGAATGGGCATCAAAGATTCATGTCACCCATTCAAATACTGGAATATTTATTTATTCTTCCACCGTTTTTGCATTACATAATGGCAACAAAAGTTATTTTTTTTCCCAGATCATTATAACAGTACAGCACAGTGTAATGTTTCCTTAATCACGTTAAACTTGTATCATAACGAGTCAATGAATTCTTTACTTATTGCCAAAAATGTGTTTTAAGAGACCAAAGAGACTTTGAGCACTGACCTACAATAGCCAAATTTTATTCAGTTGGATGTTGGTGCTTAATTAAGGAAATTTCCTCCAGACATTCCTCAGATATTGGATTCATGAGATTAGCCCAACAGACAGACAGATGAATCCAAAAAATAATGCCCCTGTCTCTGACTGTCCCAAGCATGGAGGCTTTAAAAAATGTTGACAGATGGTGAGAGATGAAAAAACAAGCAGACTGAGAGGCAGACGGGACTGGAAGGAGACGAAACAGGAAGAGGACAGTAAGCTGTAGAAGAAGGCATGAATTTAAGATCTGAGTGTAAAGGATAAGGCAGAATCAGAGGGAGAGATAAAGATGGGGAGACATATGACCAAATGACTGTCACAATTTCAGCTGAACCTCATGCTATGTTTGAGGTCTCTTCATATAAAAATTCTAGCACAGTTAATATTAATCTGATGCTAATATAAATGTTCTGCTTGAGGCAGCATATGATATTGTTACACATACACACAGTGAATATGTGAGACATGTGTAACACCAGTGCCTTCACATTAAAATAAAATGGTTTGTGCACAATTTTTAATTATTTTAAAGCATACGTTTATTCTCAGGCACAGTATTTTAATGCTAAAAGTATTTAAGTGTGTTTTATTAATCATGTGTTGATCATTAATTGTCTTGTGATCACAAGGCAACTGACCCTGAGAAGGAGCAGACAAAGACCCTTACTGTAGGTATTTTCATTTAGGATGGTGACAGTTCCTGCAAGACTTATGATAACACTTTCATTTCATAAGAAGGCATTCTAAGGCTGACCCAAACCCACCTCTTTGGAGGATATCGCTTTAAACATCCACAATCCAAAAGACCTGAGGGACATGTTTCAAACCATGGAATTTGAGAGCAGGTCTCTCTGTAAGGGTTAGATTTCTAAAAAAACTAACCTCTTTAGTGAATCTTTTGAGTTATCTGATAAGATTTGGCATCAGAAAGTTGTCATTCACAGAAGATGCTGTTGCCTTTTAGAATGATGTAAATCTCTCTTTCTCCTCTGTCACTTTAGCTTGTCCTACTTTCTTGCTCTCTTAGGTATTGCAAATATTCTCCTTTCTACGTTCAAATTCTCACCTTTTAAACTTCCATTTTGTTGAGTCAACACAATGTTAATTTTACTCCTCATCTCCTTAACTCTTTCTCGCACTCTGACATGGCTGAATGCCTTCACATAATTGAATATTTATATGTTCAATATTTTCAGAAGTTCCCATTTACTTGGCTCTTGCAAGGGTTTTGTGTAAAAAATGTTTTAAATGTACATTACATCTCTGAATATTAATTAATTTAAAAGGAAGTTATTAGTCAATAAGTGATCACTTGTTAGCATTGTGCAATATTAAGAAGCAATAGCAATTACTCCACCTTTCTCTTTCTCAATTTAAATGAAGAAAATTCTATGTGCTCATTTAAACTACTCTTCTAGAATATTGTTTACGGGTGAGTATTTATGTTGCTACAATGTAAAATTAATGGGTTTCATCAGCTTTAAGTTGACAGAAATAATCATTCAAAGCTGCACAACATGAAATCATTTTGGCTCTTGAATGCTGAACAAAGAGCACCTGAAGTCACTCTGAACCTCTTTATCTCTGAGTATACGTATGAGGACCTTGCCTGTGTTCTCAGGTTCTTCGGCATAGCCAGTCACCTGTTTGTGGTACACCAGTGCCAGTGCAGATTGTAATGGTGATGGTAACCAAACAAAAAGTGTTTATTTTTGATTGTAACTGTAAATATTGCCCTAGAGCAAGTTTAGTTTGATAAGTAATGCAATTTAAATTTTTCTCCCTCCAGATTAAAAGCAAGATCCTGAGTAAATCAGCTGATCTTTAGGCTGGAAATATCCTCAGAAGATCCACAAGGTGAACTGGCACTGGGAATACATGAAATGATGACTATTCTGGCCCCAGTATTCACAGTAAGTGTGTGCAGTAACATCAAGTGGTGGAGGTGGTTAAACCACTAATTTTCAGTGCTCAGAGCAGCCATTTTGAACATCGCACAGCAGTGAAGAAGTGTGTAGTTACATCCTTATCCATCCTCTTTGTTTTGGCTCTTTATTGGGCACAAACTGTGAGTATAATTACAGTTTGATATATCTGTTTTGAACAGTTGATTATTTCAGTGAATATAGTTATATAATATGATAATATGATTTTATTGGTTAATTCACAATAGTTATTTATATCTGTTTTCCTGTTTGTATGTTGTTTTGCAGTTTCACAAAAAGACTTCCATAAAAAAATATAAACCTGGACTTTCCTCTTCAGTGCTTTTATTTGGAAATTGTTTAGCTGTCTATACCGTGTTCTTCGTTCCACACATGGTCAGGGCAGTGGAGTAACGTCTAGGTCAGGGGTGCTCAGACTTTTTCAGCTTGCGAGCTATTTATAAAATAACCAAGTCAAAATGATCTACTTACTATAAAAATGCCTCACATAGCTGCATGAACCCATATTTCACAATACGACTGTGTACATTTATTGTCACTACCTTCCTCTGATGACTTGCACTGCAGCTCCCTCATTTTTATACCCTTTCTAAAGTTTGGTAGAAATAAACTGGGCAACTCGGCAAATCGCACGTGAGTCATGCGGAAAGACCTGCAAATTGCTCTGAAATTGCGTGCGAAGCTTCCAGTCTGCACGGATTAGATTGGATTGGATTTTTTTCTTAATGCCAAGCGATTTACCCACATTACCTTAGCGATCGACTGGTAGATCGCGATCGACGTATTGAGCACTCCTGGTCTAGGTATTTTAAACTTTGCTTTTACTGCCTGTACTGCTTTTAACTGTCAGCATTTTAATAATTTGCTGTAACCTCATATTCTACATCAATTTTATTAAATGCTAACATTTATAAAAAAGTAATTCAATTTACTTTGTTTCAGTAGACAACAAGAGAATAAAAGCTTGCGACTTGCCTAATGCCTAAAAGATTCAAATATCTGGATGACCTGAGAACAGTGAGTGGTTCATCATTAAAGGGTACATTCAGTTCAATTTTGTTCCGTTTTCAAAGATTAACTAAACCGCCATTTACCTTTAATAGGTTTTAAAAGAAATCTACCCTAATACGCAGGAGTCCACTGGCATAGACGGATACCCTCCTGAAAGGAAAAATCCCTTGAAGAGACTCTTAAGCCCCTGTAGGTATTGATGGTTAATGAAATGGACACCAATAATGGACACCAATTCATTGTTAGGGACTGTTGCATCAGTAGGGTAAGACTGATTTGTTTGGGAAAAATGGACTGGGATGAATTATTAATTGATTGATTGCTGAACTGATTCAATGACTGTCATGCTTTTTTCAGTATGAGCAACTCCTTTGAGGTTGATCTGCCAAATGGACAACACTGAAGCAGAGCTGACATCTGATAGCAAGACTAATTAAGAGCCAGTGCCTTCAGTCCAGCTGTAAAGATGAAACAGTCACTGCTTTCTCAAAGGCTTTGCTACTGTCAATACTGGTTTGGCTTCAGAGGGATCAGCTGCTTACAGTTTACCATGATGAACTCTTCATTGATGAAACATTGAACACTGATGTGTCACCCAAAAAGGTAAAGCTGTCAAAGTTAAGAACCACCTTGAGATCATCTGCAGATTTTTGATTGGGATATAAGAAATAAAATATTTAAGTTTTCTTTGTTTCTTTACCTGGTAAAAAAAATCTTTAAATTGAACTTAAGAGCTTATTCCTGTCTGTGTGAGCTTTTGAGGTGCCAAGTCTACCAACTGTTTTGCCTGTCTGGTCTGGCTTCCACTGATGTGTTCACATATCCCATTTTAACTACAGCCAAGAGGGACATTTGATCATGAGGATGGTGGTCATAAATTTTATACCTCCATAAGGACAAGTTTCTCCCTAATATTAAGGAATGAAAATAAGAATAAAAAGTGATAACATCCAACAGATCATTTGAGGTTATCTATATATATATATACATATATCTTTATATATAGTTGGAGTTGCTTATTTTAGTTTAAAGTAATTTAGATTTTACATCGAAGTGCATTTTTTTACATTGTCATAAAAGTGTTTTGCTTACAAGTTTTACTGATATCAAATACTTGAGAGAATTGAAATAAAGAACATGGACCCACCTGAGCTCAACTGATAAGTGCTGCATCATCTTACATTACAGCCAAACCCAGGATGCTTTTGCTGGGTTCTGTTCTGTTGTTGTCACTTGAAATATTGAAACAACCATTCCTGCCACTAGATGGAGTCAGATATTCATTAAAACATTCTCATGACCCCCAGTTGATAGTATGTCTAACCTTCTCTCAAACACACGACATTTAACCTTTGCCACTCATTTTGTAACATCCTACCAATCAACTAACAAAATCTTACAAAATGTTTTCAATCCATAACTAATTATGACCATGTCAAGATTTTTTTTTTTGCTCTATTTAATAATGAGGTTTGACAGATTTGTGACCCAGCTGCCCTTTGTCTTCTCAAGAAGCTTACAGGAAGATATCATATGGTGCATACACAACTGGATGAGTTAAGCTGCTTGCTCAAATTTACTAAATTTAGTTTCCATCACAGTCGCTACAGCTGCTTCATGCAAAGGACTGGGAAAGAGGGGCGAAGAGACATGCAACTGAAGATTACCTGCAAATCAAAATAGTTGTCATGTTTTGTTTGTCTGTTATAATTTCCTTCACTTCCTTTTTTCTGTTTTTCTCTCTGTGTTTAAAAGTATTGCAAATATCATTGATATGGATTTACATTACACGAATCGACTAAAGTAAATACGTTAGTGAATGTATGGTTTCTTCACTTTCCCTTCTTCAAATGCTTAGAAAGTTCATGTATTATGATTAAACCCTCAGGACAGTTAAATGCATTGTTTGTTGTTTCGTGTTTCCAAATTTAAAAAAAGAACTTTCAGACACAGCTTTTAAGCTATGATTGATTTAAAGTTGATGTAAATTTTGTCATCAAGGGTTTGTGCATAATCTGTGCATACATCTGTATTCAGTTGTAGAAAGCCTTTGACTTGGATCTGTGTTCAGAAGCACTCAAATAAAACATACACATACATTTACTGTAATGCTGAAAGAGAAAACACACTTCATCGTCACTTTCTAGCACAAAAAACAGCAGAAAAAACATTTTAAGGAGAATGCTGATTGATTGTCAAACTATTTAGACATGTATAAAAGGAATGGCTGATAAAAAGCAACAAAAACATTGAAAAAGAAATGAGTAGTCTAATTAATGATTCCTCTTCGTCTATATATTTATTTGTTCAAATAGTGTGACTTAGTATAATGCTTTTATCAAAGCTTCTCTCTCAGTCACACACACATACACACATGCACACGCCCGCGTGCACTTGCACACTGTTGGGATCACAAATACACAGCATCAAACAACCAACCTGTAGCCCTCTCCAGCTGCTGAGCCACAGCTGCCCTGTTGGCTCAGGGAACTAGACTTACAAACACAGTGTTGGGAACTTTCACATCTAAAACTCAGCATTATGTTCTGAGGATGGCTGTCTGAGGCAACATATTGTTGCATGTGGCTGCCTTTGCTTTGTGAAAACATTTTCTGTTAATAACAAAACAGATGCATTAACTCTGAGACATTACTGAAATTAACTGCATAATACCAGCTGAGAGTTGTCTTGGTGACGAATAAGAGAGAACCTCAACTAACCTCTAATAGAACACTTGATAGTGTTTCAAATCCTACCACTATGACAGGAGATTAAGTCCACTCTTGGAATGTCGGATCTATTTCTAACTTCAAAGTTTGGACTTAGTCTCCTTCACCACAGGAAGTATCACTCACAGGGAAGTGACACTGTGTGGCGACCATCTTGGCAGAACAGATATCTCCACTAATGAATATAAATAAAGGTACAGACACAGTGTTAAAGCACTGAGATAAACCTGCATCTAGATGTACATTTTACCTCAGTAGGCTAAATCACTAGTTTGTGAAAGGTTTTTTTGACAGTTTGTTAACAATCGCCTAACTAGACTGTCTGAATCAAAGGGGAATGCCTTCAATTGTATATATTACAGTTTTTTTCAATTGTTCGAAACTGAAGTCACATGTTCAAAACTCTTGTGTTCATATGGTGACTGTTTGAGTGTGACCATGTGTTTTGTTTTATTGCATTTTTTTTGTTTTGTTTGTTTGTTTGTTTTTATTTATTTATTTATTTTGGTGAAGTCTTACATGCCTACATTTTTCACCCTTCTCTGTTTCTAATATTGACATGGTACCCTTAAGCATTTGTATAAGATATAGTGGGCTGTAAACAGTGTAAGCTAGTGTAAACCTTTGCACATCATTACAGTATTAGTCCAACAAAGTCAACCAAGAGATTGGTTTGAGATTCCTGCAAAGTGAAAAGCAAAATCCAACTGTACAGCAAACTTTGGTGTACTCAGCCAAGTATATTGCATGCAAAATAATGCAATATAAAAAATGCAAACGTAAGTAAAATGCAGTTGTTGCACAATTTTAACAGTGTTTTTGTAGAAACTTTCTGGCAGGTAGACTTTACAAGTCACAGTGAGATGCTAAAGAGTACATTGTGTGGTTGTATGAGATAAATAAGGCCATGACACAAAAGCTGGAATTTGTCAGGCTGAGATTAAAATGATAGGCTTAAGTAAATACAATGACTGGTGAGTTAATAAGTTGATTGCAGTTGATTAGCTTCTAAAAATTCAAATGACCAATTATTAAAATGTTTTTTTTTTTGTTTTTGTTTTTTTGTTTTGTTTTTTGTTTTTTTTAATTTCATTCAAGAAAGAAATAAAAGAAGAGGGGAAAGAAAACAATTCAAATTACTAAGACGAAGACTGACTTTTTTTAAGCCTTAATATTTACAGTCACCTTGTTTTCTTATTGGTTTATCAGTTCTGGGCTGTTTGTGTTTTCTTACATATGGAAGATGGTTTGGTTTTGAATACTTACTGACTTTGGTTGCCACCACGGTGATATTGTGCTGAACAGTTGTTTCTCTGTCCAGGTATTCATTCGTTGAAATTGTTCCTTCAACTGTATCTATATCGAAACAGCTATCAGAGTCTGTGTGCCATTCCAATGAATACCTGCAGAGATAAGAGCAGTTCACATGAGTTCACCTGTGAGAAACAAGTTATGGTGTTGGGCTCAGTGCTCTATCATCAAAGGAAAGGTTTGAAAATGCTCTCACCTAAGCAGTGGGTTATGGTAAGGAAAACTTCTGTCACAGGGGAACCCATTAAAAACAGCAAAGTGATGCAACCCCAAGCCCCATAGTAGCAAAGAAGCAAAGCAGTTTGGTGTGCTGAGGTTCTATTTGAGAAACCAATAACTATGATCCACTCACGTCAGCAAAAGTGCAGCTGTATTTTTTTTATCCAGGGAATATATTACATTATAAAATTTTCAGCACATAATTGTTGTAAATTAATGGTCCTGCCTACAATTACAGACCAACCAAAAGGCTTGTATTTAAAAAATAGTTTGTCAGTTTGAACCTTTTTAAAATGCCACCATGATCGTTCCAAGAATACCTAATTTTCTAATAAGCTGCCTCTTTGATAAAGGTCTGATTAAGTACTTGGTAGGTGGTCATAGAAAAATTTGCAATCATGGTTCAAAGAAGTCAAAGATTGTTGTGGGTACAGGCATGAAACATCGTCACTCTACTATGTTTCCTAGAAATCATCTTTATGGACAACTTATTTATAAAAGCAGACAATGTGAAAGATAAATACTGTCTGGATTATGTTTTTTTTCTACATGATGAGAACTGTTCATCAGTTACAAAGTTATACAATGACCATAAGAACTAATGTTCACTAGCAACAAATTTCTTTAATTTTTCAAATTATACAGTCACGAAAGACTTAATTTTCAAATTTTAGCAACTAAAGCATGATTACATTGTTGAATAGTAATGATTAGGCACTCAACACTCTTGGTTAATGATTAGAAGAAGATCTTGGGCTTGGTTGATTAATGGAAAGGTCAAAGCCGACTCAAAGGACAAGGCAGACCGTGTCCAACCTTAACCCAAGGGCTTCTGTGGCATTCAACTTTACACACAAACTTCGAACATGAACTTTGGTTTATGGTGTCAAAATCCTGATCTTTGTGAACCCAATGCCACACGACCCTGGCCACTTTCTCAGAAACACAGCACTGCAGATACATTCACATACTTCACAAGAAAACACCAGGCCAGGGAACATCCTCGAATCAGCAGTTACTTCCCATTATAAAGCATAAGAAGGAAAACAAATAAGTAACAGGGAGGGTTACTCCTGTTACAGTTTTTTTCAATTGCAAACAAGCTTCAGTCGAAACTGAAGCCACATGTTCAAAACTCTTAACACAGCCTGCATTCCCATCATGCATCTCAGCTAAACAGTTAAT
>JAQNCA010000004.1:947453-965558 GCA_029783725.1 Acanthurus tractus
AGAATAGTGGACTTGTTTATTATTAAGGAACATTGGTTAACACTGCATTATTGTAGACTTCTCATTCATCTGTGTTTCTAGGACAGTGCAGTAATAAAGTAGTGGAAAGGCACCCACAGCAGATGAGCAGCTGTGGGTAGTTGTCACTTACAAGTCATAGTTGTCATAGGTGACTTTAACACTGTGTAGCATGTTGGTGCTTAAGAAGCAGGCATGCAGTGTGAAGAAGGAATAAATAGGAATCAGGCTGCATGTCCAAATGCTGGATACAATCGACAGATAGGAAATTCTTTACAACAGCAGATAAAAACATCAGTTGAGCAATAATTTTCTATTTTATGCCATTGTAAATAAAAGGGTTTAGGATATTTAGAACAGGAATGACTTATTTTATCCTTTGAGATCTTTTGCTAAGGATCAGTATTATTAGGTGCAAAATAATGGTGTTTATCCTACTATTAATGCACTTTCCAACCACTTTTTGGGACAAGTCAATAATAACTAAAATGTAGCAGTGTTGGTTGGCCTGTTTAAACCTGACAGAGCCTTACATACGGCCCATGCTGTATGCTATAAACAAGGTCTGGATGACATCCATCACTCTTATTAATTTATAGGCTGTTCCACTTACCCCAAAACCCCCAAAAAGTATTCATTTCACAATAGCACCAAGCTTTGATGTTTCCACTTTGATATATTCTCTCAATGGAAATCTCATACAGCTTTATAATAAGCTAGGACTTTTGTTATGAAGCAGATTATCCTAAAATACTTATAGTGGCGACCTAACTCAGAACTATAAATGCTGATTTCTTAATAAGTCCTTACTCAGGACAACCAACTCAATCCCAATTATGGGTGTGTGTGATGGCTTAAATTTTAAGCTTGATGTGCATAGCGACCCTGGAGAGAGAAGTGGGACCAAAATAAAACAAATAAATAAAACTCGAGGTGTACTTACCCAGAGGAAAATTTTACTGGTCATAGTTTACTCTTTCAAATCTTGGGAGACAAAAGTTTGATTCTTACTTAGCTTGAAAGCAGTTTTGATAACAATCATAAAAAAAAAAAAAAGAAAAAAAGAAAAAATGCAGATTGCTTTAACTGACTAACAACAATTGAAAATTTCAGCTAGCAGTGTAAGAACAGAATATAAATGTCCTTTCAGTAAGACTAATTTAGGAAGTGTCTTTAACAATGTTTCATACAGCTGCTGCAAAACATTCAGAAACTCAGTCTTCCACACAGTAGCACAGCAATACAACAATACACATTCAAAAACTTAGTCTTTAAATTGAAAACAGTTTTGACAATGGCGATCTCTTCAGAAGTAACTTACTGTAGATTTCCCAAACAATTACCAAAACCCAAAAAACAAATTAAATATTTCAGGTAGCAGTGGTTTTGCCCATGTGGGGACCACAGTCATTTTGCCCATCAGGGCCAATGGTCATTTTGCCCATTGAGGCCTGCAGTGGTTTTGCCCATAGGGGCCCCCGGTCATATCCTCCATCGGGGCCCACAGTCAATTTGCCCATCAGGGCCAGCAGGTGTTTTGCCCACATGGGGCCTGCAGCTGTTTTGCTAAAGTGGAGCTTGTAGTAATTTGCCCATCTGAGCCTGCTGTCATTTTGCCCATCTAGGCTCAAGGCAGTTTTGCCCACATGGGACCTGTAGTCAAGTTGTCCATTGAGGCCCACAGCAGCCCAGGTGGAGCCCTACATTCTGTTTTGGGGGGATTACTTTAAAAACATTCTAAATTATGATGAATAAAGTTGTCCTAGTAGATCCTCTGACCTATGAAACCAGAGCTCCATTTTATTAATTAAGACCATGTGGTTCAGTGTGGACTTTATGTCGGATTGTTTCTCCTTTTTTTTAAGTACAGGAAAGGCAAGATGTCACAGCATTGGGCTGATGATCAACAATGACTCATCACTGTAATGTTTGAGACACACATAATTTATGCATGCTGCATATAGAGAAGAATACATTAGGTAATTGATAAGTTAGTATGTTATTCTACAGCATCTGTAAACATAGATCCATATGTCTGTGTGTGTGTGTGTGTGTGTGTGTGTGTGTGTGTGTGTGTGTGTATGTGTATGCGTGTGTGTGAAAAATAAAGAAAATAAAAGATAAAAGATAAAATAAAAGAGACAAAGCCTTGTGTTTTATGTGGTTATGCATCTTTATGGGTTATTTGTTGTTTTCAATTAGTTATTTTGAGCAAATAAAGGTAAATTAAATCATTGTGTTACTTCCTGTGTGACGGCATAGCTGGTCTATTGAAATTTGTGAACGACACTGACATTCTTTATTATACTTGTGGTGACTAAGTCCAAGGTTTAATGTTTAGATAGTTTGTTGTGTAAAAAAGTACTGAAACTGAAAATTAAGACAAAACAGAAAAAAGCAAGTTGCAACCTAAAATTCTTATATTTGCTTGAGAAATTGCTTTCTTTACTTATTTAATCTCTAGCAATGTTAAGAGTCAGTTTTCTTTTGATGGATTGCTCTAACCAAGCAAGTGACAGGACAGTCCATGTTTTAAAGGGTTCATGTGTAAAACTTGCTGTGGCTGTGGCTAGTGGCTGTGGTTAGCTTGTTAGCCCAGTTACATCAGTTAACTTTGTAGCTAGGCTCTATTATCTGATCACATTGAAAGTCTGTCTGGAAAGGACACTTTGAGCACCCGTTGAGTGTTGGTGTTTACTACACCACAGACAAAGGACTGTTTACAGCCTTCATAACCAACTGAGCACAGTTTGATAACAGAGATTACAGTGCCAAAGTTATGTACAGTGGCTTGGAAAAGGACTCTGTCTCTGTGGACTACACAGAGAGGTGGAACAGGACAGCGAAATGTGAAGGGTGAGGATGGTTGGCATGGCTGAGATTTAAAAATCTACTCTGGAGTGGGGGGGGGGGTAGTTTTGTGGGTTTATTGCCTTTTGTTTCTTTTCCTTAGTATTATTGATGTTTTTTTTATAATGAGTAACTAAAGTACTAGAGCTTAGATAGGATAGGCATCAGCTAGCAGGTTAACTAGCTAACTTCAGTAGACATCTCTAACACACAAACAAATGACATAACAGAACCATTTTTTTTTTTAAATTTCAATCACATAGATAGATATTCTACACTCAAATTCTGGTATGTGTTAGATGTTTTTACCTTTAATCCAATTACCTTTCATTTTTATTGCTTCATTTACCACCTACGCTAGATAATTTACAGTTAAGTTTTCAATTGTGCCTTGGCTGTCTCACCATTATTGCAAACTATATATTATAACAGAGCTATTAACCCAAGGTGTAATGCAGAAGTTTTTCGATCCAAAAATAAATAAGCATCTTTCATCTTAATGTCTTGGTCACCCCAACAGCACCAATTTTTTTCTTTTTCTTTTTCTATTTTTTAAGTACAGGTTGCTCGATTGAAATGACTATGAAGGACATGCTCTATTCTACTCTCCCATCTTAAAACTTCAGACAAAGTTAGCCACCAACAAACTTAGCTGTCCAGTGTAGTGGAGCATTTAGTTACTTTTTACTTATACTCAGTCTTCTAACACTATGCACAAATGGCCAAAAATAATTTATTCCAGGTAAAATTACCTTTGAATTAGCTTTCAAAAGTAAAATTAAATGTTTTCCTTAAAAATGTTGTGTCTTTACCCATTAACAGTTAGGCCTACTAGCCTGACAGTCTTTGACCTTCTTTGAAGTATCAGCTCATGTACACTATTTTCCATTCTTATCAATCATCCATTAAGACACACTCCGCTCCAGTACATTGCATTTAAGCATAGACAAATAAATCGCTCTCAAACAATGTAAATGATACAATGAGTCTTCCAAGTAAATATATCTCTGTAAGGACAGTAGCATTTCTTGGTAAGCAAATGAGCCATTACAAACTGTGATGCAAACATGACAACACAGAACATAAATGTAAATGGAATGAAAAAAAATGATTTAATACAAGAACTTTGTAAGTTGGTCAAGTACAAAGTTGTAAATATGCATAAATTCTTTATTACTGTCTTAGAGTTGCATTCCAAAATGTGCCACATTTCCCTACAAGCAATGGGAGTTCCCAGATCATTTGGTTCAGCTCAGCAAAGAATACAGGCCCTTTCACCTCCTAAATGACTTTTCATCCAGTCAATTAAGTGCCACACCTAACTTTTATAATGCAGCCGAATATAGCAATGTTTTGAATTGTTATGGGTATTTGTGCACATATCACTTTGATTATTTAATGGTCATTATTAATGGTTGTAATAAAAACACAGAGATATCAACATCCAGTATAACACATGCATATGTGATTTTTGTTCATCCATTACTATGTTTGTATATTGGCAGACAGCACAGTACAAAAGTCTCATTATGTTTGTGTTCCAGTATTATTTCCAAAGTGAGATGTTTGAAATGTATTGAACAAATACTTTACAGGATCATCCTGTTCTGATTGGTATTAATTAACAGCAATAACAACAATAACAACAGAACTGGCTTTTTAGGTGGGACCTGGCTCCCCTCGTTAACCTCAAGGAGCCGACGCATAGAGCCAACTCATTCATGCACAACACATCACTATTCCCTACAGCTCGACTCAGGTCAAAATCCAATAATAAAAGACTAACAATCAACTTTTAAATGAATTTTATTTTATTTTGAATTGGCAGAGCTTTGACTTTCTGTTTTTTCCAACAAATCAGCTCCATTGAATTCTAACTTCCAATGTTCACTAACACTTTGAACAAGCCCTACAGCAAGTTTGATGCATGTTGAACTTCTGAGAAGGGGGGAAAAACCCTGCAATCTAGCTTCACATCACATCACCATAAACTGATCAAAGGGTTTACACCACAAGCCAGTTCTTCAAGTAGAAGTGAACAGGCTTTCCTGTTTAGGAATGCACAACATGTCCAGATTGCAGCTCATCTACTGTAGCTGTCACTTTGTTAATTGATTTAAGAGAGCCTGAAAGCTCCCCAACCCCCTCAGGCTTAATGTCCCACCAGTCATGTTAAATACTTCAGATATAACCTTGATACTTGGCAACATATAAAATAAACTATCATTAAGTAACAGGGAAGAACCACGTAGATTTCATTTGAAAATTCTGGTGTACAGTCAATGTTCTTTTGTTCATTTTTTCAGCAAGCAGTGTTAGGAGTGAAAAACAGAGCTGTTACCTCACACAAGCCTCTCAGAGTCCCTCCGAGCTGCTGCTGCTGCTGAGTAGAATAAGTCCAAATATTTTATGTTACTCGCTCCGTGGCAATTTCTCTCCATCCGTTAGTTCACCCTGTTGAACTAAAAGCTCGCTCTGTCTTCCCTTTCCCCTCTCTTCTCTTCTCTGAGAATCCTCTCAGCTCTCTCTCTTTTTTCCCTTTAAGTCCCTCCCTCTTTCAGCCTCTTTCTTTCTAATACATCCCCTGAACCCCCCTCCTCTCTGTCTCTCTCTCTCTTTCTCTGTCCCTTGTTGTACTTTCTTCCAATCCTCTCCTGAATCCCCCCCTGTCATTTACTCTCCAGGTTTTTTCTCTAAAAAATTAAAACTGGTTTAGTAGCAAGGTCTCAATTAACTACTGTGTAAAGAAAGATGTAAAATGTTACATTTGTCAAATAATTCATATTTTATAAAGTAATTATTAAAAAGAAACACATTTTCTCTTAGAGGGAAATTAAACAAAATGGTTTATGTAATTCTAATATGCTTAATTTACATTGTCAATACAGTTGAAAGAACAAAAAACTCACATTACTGTAACTAATTTACGTTAGTGATCATGCTTTATAGAAGATTTGAGTGCTTGATTTGTAGTTAAACATTTAAATGGCACAATCAGCTACTTTTAGTGGGAATTCAGTGCAAGTTATTTACATGACACCAGAAACAAACAATATGTAGGCCATTTCAGCAGAAATATTGTGATGATGTTAATATTGTTTTATAAAGATGCACCTGGTGACAATGTTAGCTTGCAAAGACTTTTTGGGAAATGTTTTTTTTTAAAGGTTAAACTCAGCTGTGAGGGAGTACAGCAGCCGGACAACTTACACTATGCAAACAGTTTTGGCTGTTCATTTACTTGTTAACATGAGACACTGAACTGATTTGTGTATATGTGCATGTATATGTGAGGGTGCGTGTGTGTGTGTGTGTTTGTCATGGTTAATAAGTAAAAGAGTTTAAAAAAAAGTAAAAAAAATAAAAATAAAACAAAAAAAACGCCACACATTGCTGCCACTTACACCAAAAAAGAGTTACTTTAATATATATCACTGGTTTTACTGCTAGGCTGTTGCTAAGCCTTGTTTAGATTTGTGTCCCATGGCCATCAGTCATCATGCTTTGCTAGGCGAACTGCACCCTGACTGCAAATTTGTAATTATTTCACAGCAAGATGCTGATATTGTTCTTTTTATGTCACTGTTAAAAGTAAAAGGAAAAAGGAAAAAAAGAGACAAAATTGTGTCTGAATATGTATGGTAAAAATACATATAACAAAATAATATTACATGAGATGTTTTCTTAATGCAGTGTGTTCTCTTCGTCTTTGCTTTGCTTTCTTTCAGCTCAGTCTGTTGTTGAAAATGTCACCAAAGTCATATTTCTCTCTTCCTCTGGCAGAGGCTTTCCCTCTGCTTCCTTCTCTCTTTTCATTTTATCTTATTCCCTTGTTCCTTTTCCACCACTTCCCCCACACCCCCTACCCATTCCTCCTGGTAAAGATTGTTCAGAGTTGTTGACAGAGTATCAGTTGTGAAGATTCTAGGCAAACGGTCTGTTTCTCTGCCGGCTGTTTTTGCTGTATTGTAGCTGAGACGCTATCTGACTACATCTCCCCTGAGCTTCTCAAGCAGGGCTTCTCTCCCAGCACTTAATCACACATACAAGTATGCCTGTTATGACAGCCAAGCGCACAAACAGTGACTCCTGCATGAATATGAGCACAAACATGAGATGACTCTACCCACAAATGTGGCTGTGCTTGGAAAAAAAAAAAAAGATATGTATGCCCGCAAAATACATCGACGCATACACACATAAATGCACCTAAACATTTTAATGTATGACATGTATGCGAATGTCTACACAATGAAACACATAAAAACATCTATGAATAAGACATGTATTCATGGCCTAACATACAGCAGGTAAATGCAGACACAAATAGTACAAGGACTTAATTATGGATTAGCATCACTTGAAATCTTATATCTTGACACTGCAGGGGTCTGTGGTGCCCAAAAGACACTTGTTTGACTCTTATCTTAGCCAATTAAAGCCTTACAATGTGATAAGATGATGTATTGATTCATTTGTGTTTATTGGAAGGCCTGGTTTTCACAGCTCATAAATGTTTTAAATATGTGTGCGTTATGTTGAATCACATGCAGCCTCATTACTTGACAGCAGATTGGGCTCCTTTGCTATGTAGTTTGACAGATGATCAGAGCTGTTCTATACGTGCCTTTAATCTAACTGCTAATCAGTAAAGCTGCAGCTATTGCATATTTAATAGAGCCTTGATGGATGAATGTCCCTCACCACTGACTGACCTATATAAAAACACTCCAACCAAGCTCTTGTATTGTTCCTGATATTTTTCTGTCTGACTTTTTACTCCTGTCTGCTTTTATCTCATTGACAGACTACCGGGGTGTCTCTCCCTCTGCCTGAGTTACCTCCACTCTGCCTCTCTCTTATCTTGCCTGCTCTTTTCAAATCTGAGGCAGTCAAAAAAAAAAAAAAAAAGGTGAGGAGGACAGATATACATTTTAATTGGTAATGCTGATCTTAACAGTCCCCCCATGATTTGTTTTATGATATACAAGTCCAAAAAATATTTAAAAACTGGGAATTGGGTTTGATTTGTTTCTGCGTTAAATTATGCAATGGTGCTGTTAACTGTAACATGCTGATATGTATGTAACACCTTTGTCAGCATTCTTTTGCAAGAATTTGGTCATAAACCAATCACTGGACAAACTGAAATGTTAACCTGATGATGGGGCAAAGATATAATCAGAGAATCACCAGTATCAACATTATTATAACCAAATAACAAACACTGGTGGGAAACCAAAAATGTCTGTGCCAACTCACCTAATACTGTAGATGTTCACAGGACAACCAAAACCTTATATCAGCAGTGATAAAAATAATTGAACAACCAACAGTGTCATCCCCAGCGTGTCATTGCAATGCCAGAGTTTGTTTTCAAGACCTCCCTAGAAACCACTTCATAGGTCTGAGAGAGAGAGAGAGAGAGAAATTATTTCCCTAATTTCTTTTTTTTAAAGTTACTTGGAAATGACACTGCACTGTCAAAATGTGATGATATTAATAGGCTTACATACTACATTATCTTTATTTGTACAAAATGTAATTGTTTTTAGTAAGAACTAAATGGGAGTGCGTGGGTGTGTATGCAAAGGAGAGAGGGTGTGTGTGTGTGTGTGTGTGAGAGAGAGAGAGAGTTAGGTAGAAACACATATTTTAAACAGTTTTTAGTCATGCGTTTCTTGACAAACTACTTCCTGAATTTAGCACAAAACCTTTATTCAAAACAATTTTGCTTCTTAAAAATATTTTGCATGAAATCCAAAGCATACAATATCTTGCTGCATATTTGTATAGCAAACCAGACACACATACACATACACACACATTCTGTTTGTCTTTCCTGTCTGTTCCCTTGGTGATCTATTTTTATTTTTGTTAGTGTATGCAATGCAATCCATTTATTCATGATTACCTACCACTGTGACCATAAATAAGGATAGAAAAGTTATTTGATCCCTTGTCAATTTAAAGCAAATCTCCTGGTATAGTGATTATATAGATGTTAATGCAAGTCTGACTTTTATTGCAGAGCGACAATTGAAGAAAAAGAGTTTCTACAGCAGCACCCATTGTTATCCCATATGTACATTTTATGTAGTTGTGACAGGATGTTGCATAAATTACCCAAATTTTCTTTTCTTTTCTTTTTTTTTTTTGGTCCAAAAAAGGACTGCCTTTTATTTTTCAATAGATCATCAAATTTTTCTAAAATTGGTTGAGGTTCCTTTTTCATTTCATTGCAGGTCTTAACGGTCCCATTTTAGGCAAAATACACTTTTTCATGGTTTTCCGATGAAGATGTGTCCCGGCCTAATTTCAGACACCCCCACAGGTGTCTGAGAGAAGTGCAGCCTAATGCTGTCTTGCTTGCTGTAGAACTTTCCAGCAGGTGAAGTTATTACCCTGTATATATATTTATATAAATATATATACATATAATATGTTAACAGTTGTTACCTTTTATATATGTATATTAGTAAGTGGTAGGCGCAGTTTGTTTCAAGGCAGTTACGATAGGTAGTTATCCCTTAAGTTTCGTTTTCGTTTAAATGATCATTAGGACCTTGTCGGTTTACAACCTAAATTAAGGTGTGTAGTGTGTTAGCGTGCTCGTGTAAAATAAACAACCATAAAGACACCCGAGTTGTTTCCGCCGTACTTTTGAGCTGCGTAAGGAATAAAGCGAGCCCCAAAAGGAAAACGGACCGGGAGTTGGGAGAGGAACGAGCGTCTACAACGTAATGCAATGAATGGAGGAGTCAAAGCCAAGAGTTAACGGGGCCATTAAAGGGCTGGAAGGTGAGACTGTGTGGACACTAAAGAAGCTACAGAGCTAATGAAGTGACTGTTTCTGTACATAAATGCTGCGCAATGCTGATGCCGTCTATGCTAGCTCGCTATGTTAGGAGAAGCTAACATTGCTTAAAGTGAACGGAAAGCACTGAGGCTCTGTACGCAACATGGCCACTAACCATAGCAGCCAACTGAAGAGGTTGACATTAGTGATGTGAATTCAAGGACAAACCGTTCATTCCGGGAAATCTTTTGAGAGATTAAACTGAATCTTTTGAAAGACTCTTTTGCACATAAGAATAAGATCTTTGGGCATATCTTTTGCTGATGTGATTTTAGTGATTCGGTTCAACTTAGGAAACAAAATGGCGGATGACAAGCCAGATCTTGAAGGTTTCAAGCAGAGATGTTCAAATGCGCAAAGGATCTTTACAGCACAGGTTAGGGTTAACTTCAGTCTACACATTGAGGAAGATTCCAACGTCAATGACCTCCTTACATCCCATAACAACCCACAGTACCTAGACAAGATCCTAGAGGGGATGGAGAAGATATGGAGGCTGACATAATAAAACAGGAGGCTTCTACCTTAAGCCCTGGGTCCGGTCCAGTCAAAGTGGGAGGCAGAGTTGGACAGGGCCCAAACCAGTGACACTGATGTTGCCTAATCAACTAAGGGAGAAAGACAACTCAAGCTCTGGGGGTCAGCTACCTTGTGCAAGAAGATAAACTCTTCGTGATGGTCTCCATTAACTTCTCCAGATGGAAAAAGAAGATGAGAACTGAAATTGACCTTACTGAAGATGAAGTGGAGGTAAAGAACCCAATCCTCTGACTTGTCTTGTTCTGCTGAGTCAGATTGCTGGCCTTTATGATCCAATCGGTCTAGCAACACTTGTGAAACAGAAAGGAGTGATCCTTGTGAGAAGAGCCTTCCAGGAAGCTGGAAAGCTCACTAAAGACACCTAGGATGAACCTCTGTCTCACGAGCTCCGAGGGAAGGCAGTTGAGCTGTTTTAGGAGTACACTTGTCTGAATAGCATCAAGTTCCACATAAGCCTCACGCCCTCTGACTGGAGGGGGAAGCCCTGGGGTATCACGGTTTCTGATGGTAGTTGTGAATCCTATGGCGCTGTGCTGTATTTGCAATGGGAAACATCAGATGGTGTGGTAACCCCGCTGGTGGAGTCAAAAGCCAAACTGACTCCCATTGACCAAAAAGGCAGTGCAGTCAAGGCTGAGATCTGCGGTGCTGTCTTTGACACATGCTTGAAAGGGTACGTGTTAAAGCATGGGCGATTGGACGTGGAGAAGTGGTCAGACGGTGCTGGGAGCCATCTAGAGAGAGAGCTACGGGTTCCAAACTTTCTTCGCGAGAGATACAGAAGGCTGGGTCTGTGACGGACTAGTGGGAGATCCCAGGGGAGGTGAATGTCCCTGATCTAGTCAGGAGGGGGTGCTCTCCTGAACTACTGGATAAAAACTCTGTGTGGCAAGTAGGTCCTGAGTTTCTGTCTGGTCCAGTCGAGGGTTGGCCTATAAAGTCCGCCTCAGAAGTGGTAGCTGATGCTAGAGAGAAAGTAAATAACCTCCAGAAAAAGACCATCTCTACTGCCCTCACTAGATTTCTGGCAGGAACGTGTCCATTTCTGACAGTCCTGACGGCAAAGGTTCGATAGCCACAGATGGAGTTATTGGGGCTCCTGAGTCCTCAGGAAATGGGATGACATTAACCCCAGCTGAGACTAAGAAAACAGAGGAGCTGTGGGGAATCACGTTCATAGACCAAGTGGATCCAACCCGTTACAGCTCTCTAGCTAAACTCCGTAGTGTAGTTGGTTATGTCCGCAGAGCTGTTAAGAAGTGGTTGGCCTGTAAAGGAAGAGCCTCTGTACCAGTAAAGTGGGAGGTGGTACTGACAGTGGCAGAACTTGAAACTGCATCCAAGATCTGTGCCTGGCCACCCAGGAAGGAGTTACGTTTCCTGTGGCGAGACTAAACAGACTTGCTGTCAGCACAGATGAGGCATCTGGGCTTCTGTGATGCCATGGTAGAGCCCAGACCATTATTCAGGGAGAGACCGGCGTGCCCATAGTTCCCTACAGAGCGTGTTCTGACAAGAAGGGCATAGTGTGAGACGTAAGAGTGAGAACTTGTCAGAGTTTTCCTGTTTTCAGTGGAAAATCCAAGAAGAGTCAAGGTGTTGAGAAATGCCCCTCCATCATCCTCCACAGGGACGTTAGGAGGTTGGTGGTTCTGCTACCAGTGGAAGAAAATTAAAGACTTCCCTACCATGGTGTGTTTCGGTTGGTTATGGACAGTAAAGGATCCCCACCATGGTGTGTTGCGGTAATGGATCCCCACTACGTGGCGTGTTTCGGTTGGTAAAGGACGGTAAAGGATCCCCGCCACGTGGTGTGTTTCCGTAAAGGATCAAGACCCCCACCCCACCCCGCTACTATTCTCCCTGGAGGCTGGTGGTGTGTTCTGCTGAAGGATATTACAATGTTGTCAAGGACAATGTGTGTGTTTTTTTTTTTTTAACAGTGAACCTACCTTGAACCTTTAGTTGTTAATGAGACTTAATATGTCATATTTAAAAGTTTAGTTGTGTGAACTGATTATGGTGGCCTACTTGGATTTAAGAAATCAGTAGACCAAGTGGAAGGTGTTTCCAGCAGGGGGAGTTATTCCCCTGTATATATATATATATATACATGTTAACAGTTTTTACCTTTTATGTATATTAATAAGTGGTAGGCACAGTTTGTTTCAAGGCAGTTATGGTAGGGAGTTATTCCTTATCCCTCCTTTTGTTTTTGTTTAATTGATTATTAGGACCGGTAGGCACACACGCTCAGTTTCGTATTTGTTCCCATTTGATGTCGAGACATCTCTAGCTAGGTGACCCTCCCAGTGCTGAGTGCCTGTGCCACCCCCTGAAACTAAATGTGTCCACCCCCCAGTCACCACTGTTTTCCTAACTAAGGGGCTCCAGTAGATCAACAAAGATGTTTAATGTACAGGCAAAGCACACTTATTGCTCTCTTATTAGCTGCAGGAATAAGCATTTAAGTCTTCATCCACTCCTTAATTCTGACCTAATGAAAACTAAGAACACTGTTTAAGCTGCTTCACTGTATATTTATCCTGTGCAGCCTGCCGTTAGCACTGCAACTACTATGGATACCGTCTATTGTGGGCTCAGGTGCTAGACTTTTTTGATCAGCAGAGTAGTCAGTAGAGTTGGGAAAGGAACTCATTGCTATCAAAGGCCAGTTTACACCAGAGATTCATGACGAGACGACTTGACACTCGCAACTGCTTGCAACTATCAAACAGGGGAAAAATATGGGACGTTTAAATGGATCATTTGGGTTTTCATATGAATTTGTGCCTTTTCTTATACTGAACACGTCATTAAAAGAATGTTTTCAAATCTGTGTGTGCTGTACAAGTGTGTTTTACAGTAATATGATTCAAGATCTCTCCTCTTTTTTGGGGATATAACATACCCTGAGAGCAAGCTTTGCCAAGTAATAGTCTGAATGACATAACACAGTGAAGAAACACATCTGTCAGATGAAGGATGATTTCACTACAATACAGTGCTATTTTTTATATATATATTTGATTTCCGATTCCAAATACAATTTGGTTATTTTCCCGGCTAGTAGTTCAATAAATAGATTAAAAAATAAAATTTCTTGTTTTATACTTTGATGTAAATTAAAGATTTTAAAATAAGGCTGTTGGGTCTGAGCAGATTACTGTGATCCACTGCATTAAATTCTTAAATAATTCTGCAGAAAAGTGAAAATCAAAGGCCACCCAGTTCCATCAAAAATGTTTTGGCATTAGCAGTGCTCCGAGATGAGGAATACTTTTTGTGTTTTGAATAGTTTCCATGTGTTATTTGATGAATCTTGATTTTTATAAAATAAGCTTGGTCACTGGAATCAGCTTCCTATTCACATGGATTTTCTTGCAGAGAGAATTTTGGCCAGGATTTGATTATTTAAATCTGCTCCTGATGTTAAATAGTAGTCAATACATATTAAAGGATCTTTATTTTTTAATTAAGGTAATATGTAAATAAATAAACATAGTGAAGAAACCTTTAAATTATGCTTAATATGTCCGTGAAAGTAATGGGATAATTTCTCAATAAACACTTGTTTGAACTCTGCAGTAAAAAACATAACCAGCCCTGGAGACTATTGTACTGGCAGCAGAACCAGGTGATTTTAAGGAGATTTCAAAATTAATCTTGCCTCTGGGTATTCTGGGGTAAATCCATTTTTTATGCAAGCTCAGTAGACCCTATAGAAAAACACCCTTTTCACCACCTAGGAAGTGTTCTACGACAGATCACGATCCTTTAGACAGTCACAGTTCTCAGGTTCCAGGAGACTCTTCTTGAGTAAAGTGATCAATAAACATCAGGAGCCATACAAAACTAGCGAGATGTACCTGAGCTCCAGGTCAGTCCTTTCAAAGTCATGTTGCCTGAAGAATCCTTGGAGACTTTAAGACCTTAGAAACAGCCAAACAGCCAAAAGAGCACTGCATTTACTGTCAGGTTCAGATGGAATAAAAAACATGTTGCATAGAGAAAAACAAGTGTTTTCTATTGTATTTTCACCCATATCATATTCAACACAAAGCATTTGCTTAACAGGTGCATAATGCAAGTTTTGCATAATGTATCTGTTAAAAGACTGATGGCCATGTCGTGTGCCAGACTTTTACCAGGTCTGCAGGGACCAATGTTGGCTGTCTTTTCCTGTCTTTTTCTCCCCCACTTATTTTGCTGTTTATCTTTCTGTTTGTCAATCCATCTGTCCAGTCAAGGCTATAACCTAACAGTGGCATGACAAAATCATAAACTATTAAAAACTGTCATGGTTCACATCCTAATTGCTCTGTAATGTTTTTTTTTTTTTTTTTTTTTGTTTTATCATATGTTTCCTTACCCTTATTATTCTGCCACAATGTTTTTCTTTCCCTTTCATGATCTGATATTGTACAAAGTAGAGATTTGAAAACATTTGCACAGGATATAAAAAAAAATCTGTCAGTGAACCCAATCCACAGTTCTGCAAAATCAACCAGTATCAATGTTTTTGCCTGAGGACAGGTTCAAATACCTTGTTAAAAAAAGGATTATACTGAGCATTGGGTGGATTCCCACTCATGGCTGCTTGAATTATAACAACTTTGATGACCCTCTGAATGTTACAGGTTCACTAACAAGTCATATTAAAATTGTTCAGCACTTTTCATGACAGTTAATAGGAGGGTAGCTCGAAAAGTAATGACTGTATACCCTAAGTTTTACTATTAATTTTAAATTAATTTTTAAAAAACTAAATCAGAAACTGTGAATACTTAGCAAATCCACACTTGCACTTTCTCATACATATGAGAAGGACAAGACACTAAAAATGTCAGGAAGGAATCAAATGCATTATCAGATGCACTGGTTCTGTTAAATAGTCTTAAACTCCATTATCAAACATCTATGTGTTTGTTCAATGCATAATTCATCACATGCAAAGTTGTTTAAGTGGTTGTTGTTATCCGTCAGGCATATTTCTATACATTTATTAGACTTTATTTGTAAATGTAAAATTTCTAAAGTACTCTCTGGTGAGTCTTGGTATCATTAATTGAGAGGAATGTTTGAAGCTTTGAAATAAACAATGATGAACCTTTTCTCATAGTCCAGAGGTGCCACCTCATCATCATTCAGTTTGCAAACATAAAAACAAAGGGGACAAAACAGTGTAATGGGAAGAAGAAGAGTAAGGCTGCATTATGGAAGTGTAGGGAGAAAAACAGAGGAAGAAGAGGAAGAAGCAGTTAAGGTCAATGTTTTTGATCATGGCCTTTTAATGGCAGAGGCTGGATAAGGGTCCAAAGGATTCTTTTCAGGCTGCATTACAAGACAAGATGTGTGATGTGGATGGCCGAACAAGCAGAAATATCGGGAGGTCCAGAAAGACTGTAATTAAGAACTGCATGGGTTGTCTTTCTTATGTTTACATTTTTGATTTTATATTTTTCTTCCATCTCACTGTGCAGTGCTGTAGAACTTTCTTGGGCCCTAGTGTACACTTCCCGCCATGCGCCAGTGGCACATTGGGCGCGGGAAAGTTTTAATTTATTCAGGGGAGTTTCCAGGTCAATCTTTGCCACCTTGTTCCAGGAGCAGCAGTGGAATCTGAACTGACTGAACTGCAAGGATTTATTTATTGTTTATTCATTCATTCATTCTTTCATTTGTTTTTTTGGCTGGACAGGGACAATGCTCAATGAATGTATTGTGTCAGACAGCTCTCAGCTAATTCCCCCTGAAGTCAAATCGTTTGGAAGCAAAAATGTCCATATTTTGTCAATTCTCTTTCTCCAATATATTTCGCCACTGGCACACTGCATTTGAGCTGGGTGTACAATAGGCCACCGTCTTATTATGTTTCTGTATTCTACAGAAGCCTAGATCAGCCACGGTTACTGCTATGTTTTTTCATTATCTTAAGATCACAAAACAATGATCTGATTTTTACAAGACAACAGTTATTTTATCTTGATAGCGTAGTAAATCAACAAGTTATCACAATGATGAATATGATTATGAGATAAATTAATCAGTTTTCACTGGACAACAAAACACGTCTCAAATTATCCCATTATTTGGGGAAAATTGGCAATGGTAATGCAGTAAGTTATCCCATTATTACTAGATAACAACCCGTTATCACGAGATAACAACGCATCTTCCTGTAGTAATGAGTACATTATTTTGTGATCTTAAAATAACAGAATTAAGAAAGAAAGATAGTAGCAACCATGGCTGCTCCTGGCTTCCGCACTGTTGCAATGACATTGTGATGTAATTTGTAGACAGACCGTTGTGTAATTGAGGAATGTAGTCCTCAAAGGAAACGGCTGTCTAAAAAAAATGACGAGTGCTAAAAATTCCAAAAGTGTAGTGCAACATTACAATTTAACCACTCAATCACTATCTCTGTGCTGGTAGTATCCCTTTCGCTCTGTTGGTCTTCTGAAGTGGGAGTAATTGCAATTCAGTTTATGAGGTGAAACACTGCTTGAAAAGATATGCTGTGGGTTGTTGGGCTGTCAGTGCTATTTAAAATGTTAATCAAAGTTTTTAGTAACCAGATTGTGTGTACATGCCGCTGTGTATTATCGACATTGCATGTTTCTTGACAAACACATAACATATAGTGAAGCATTTTCGTAAAGATGCAAATTGTCTATAAAGCAACAGTGGACATAGAAAGGCACAATATTACAGTGCAAATTCTATTATGTAATGCAAATGTTCACATTGATACAATAATAATAAAAGTAATTTTAACAGACTAGGTTTTTGGTGCAATGTTTTATTTACTTTTGTTCATTTTATTATTGTTTTATCAGTGTTTTATGTGCATGAATCATACATATGTTAATATAATTAAGCACAGCATCCATGAGATATGCTTGCTAATAAGACTGCCGCATCCATATTATCACCATTCACTGCAGGTATTCAGTGATATCTGCAGCATATGTAAATAAATCATTGGAGAAACAAAATGCAGGCTTTCAGTGTTTTGAAACTAAATGAGAAGCTACACTGAAAACATCTGGGAAAATTGCAGCCCAATGAATTTAAAGCTGATGTGATAAAGAAGACTGGTAATTCTCTCAAGGTCAAAAACACAGTCTTCACAAATGTAAGCACTGGCGTGAAGACAATATTTTTGGTGCAAAATGCGCAATAAATGGAAAGTATATAAATGGAAGGGGAAAGGCCAGATTGGAAAACTCTCAGTTTTTCTTAGTTAGTAGCCTACCTGTCAGTCTGTTACATATTTTAATCTATTTTGTTTCTAATTAAGAGTAATCCCGCCCCCTATTTAGTTCTAAACTCACTGGGAAAGAAAGAGTGTGCTTAGATACCGCTAGTTGTCTGAGAATAGTGAAATTTAATTAAAAGAAATTAACATTTAGATGCACATAGAGTGTAGCACAGAAACAAGCCATGTGCAGCCTAAAGAATAAATTAATCTATGTTTCTGTGCAGTCGGTTTTCAGTGCTGTCAGAGGCATTTTACATAGTAAAAGCCATTAAATAAATCAAATACACTCTCTACTTTATCAGCACAAATGATTTAAAAGCAGCCCGTAGATCAAACCTAAGCCATACAAAAGAGTTGGTGCATGTGTGTGTGACTGTCCTTTAGTGAGCACTTTCCACTACATGTACACATGCACAGTCATGTAGATGTTAAACATTTCGCATGCAATGATGACTAAAACAAGCATGCTATTTTTTCTTCCCTGCAAAGTCATTTGAGGTGGGCTACAATCAAGTGATTATGAGAAGACCCAACAGAACAAACAAGTATGTGTGTGTGTGTGTGTGTGTGT
>JAQNCA010000004.1:998418-1011157 GCA_029783725.1 Acanthurus tractus
CTGAGGCTTCACTTTCGCTGTGCAGAAACCAATGGGTGACGTCACGGAGGGTTTGTCCAGTGTTTATACAGTCAATGGTTTTGCCTGGAGTTATTGAAACCGTAGATATTAACTAAAATAAAGTGCTGTTCATCATTTTTTAGAACACAGACTAGCCATCTACTGTTGTTGCTACATTTGGAGGTTGTCAACTTGCCAGGACAGTTACAAAACAAAATAGCTAGACCTGCTGATTTAGTAGAACCATGATCAAAAAGGATCTTATTGGTTAAATTGGTTAATCCAAAATTTTTCATCATTTGGAATTGAGTGTGTTTCCTGTAATAATGTAAAGTGAGTCTTTCACCCTTACAAAACATGAAAATTGCTTTTCTCCAAGTGCTATCTCTTAAGCCCCGAGCATTCAATAATAAACAAGAGAAAGATACGTTCATTATGAACTGGATGTAAACAAGCTAGTGATTTCTAGCAATTAAATCAGTGAAGAGAATTGAGAAAAACAAAAAAAAAACAAACTTAGGCAATGTGCCTTCAAAGTCAAAACATTTGTAAACTCAACTGACCAACCTGCTTAAATCAAGTAACTTAAGTTCTTACTTCCTTATTCAAACAAAAATAATAATCTTATTTCTGCTCAAAACCTGTGACCCAGATTAAGTGATTCTCTGTCCATCTGGAACCATCAACTCCTCAGAAGTATCCTCTCTTCCCCACTGCTCGTGCTTGCTGAATCTTTGGCCACACTGCCGCACAGTGGCACTGTTTAGCACTGTTTAGCACTGTTTGGCACTGTCAACTGAGGTGTCCATTTTGGCTGTGTAGTCGTGACAGGCCGTGGCCGCATTTCCTCTGCTTGTGGCGGTGGGTTTCATAAGTCAGGAGTCACAGGTGTGAATTTAACTACTTCAAGACCTTAAGGGCTATCAAACCAACGGTTGGAAAGTAGATACAAATCAAAAAGCTGGGACTGGAGACGGAGCTCACAACATCATGTGCACCCGGTCCGCCATCTTGCCCGGAAGTCGATGCAAAAGTCCCGCAGAAAAGAATAAAAGAATAGTGTAACCCAGGTCACAAACAGTAAAGAAACGCTAAAATTAGTCCAGACTGCAATGGGTTAACAGCCCAAAATCTGTCAGCCAATCAGAGTGCAGCTCTGGGACACTGGCAGAAAACCGCTAGACGGTCTGCTGTCGGGAAGTAACTCGCTGCTGATGAAGAGTTATATATTGTGTAATTGTGTTTGTTAATTTTATAACTGCATGTGTTTTGTTATAATAGTGAAGATTGTGTGTGCAAGAGGTCCTGCTTCTGAGATGTCGAGTCAAAAATAAAATGCGGAATTGGTAGTAGATAAAAACTAATTAACCTTAAGTGCAAGGCTAACTTGAGTAGACCTTTAACAGAGGCAATGGAGTACTACGCTACTATGCTTTAGACCTGAGATATGAGGAGCTAGGCTACGTTAGTGAGCGCAAATGAGATGATCTAAAGCTGATGAATTTAGCGATTAGCAGCTACTAGAGCAATTAGATGGCTGTTTTTTTGAGCCTAACTGAGGCTTAGCTGTTAATGGCTAACCTGTTAAAGATGTGGAATGTAGTGGGAAGAGTGTTCCATTGCTCAGTGTTTAAGGTGACTTGATAAGTTACTGTGGTTAATGCGGATGCTGTTACGGAATGGACCAAGGAACCAGGACCCAGATGCAGAGGTGTACAAAAAACACGAGTCTTTATTTACAAAGTAAAACAACAAAAAACACCCAGATGGGGAAAAAGTGGAGAAGACAGTTCTTACTACAAAAAAACACAAAAAACCACAACAGCAAAAGTAGCAACAGAAAATCACCAGAAGGGAAAAACTAGACTTACTCACTGCTAGAAACAAAAATGACCAGGAAAACAAAACTCACTGGCAACCTAGGCTTACTCGACAGCTAGGACAAAAAATACCAGGACTACAAAATTCACTGGCAGATTGACAAGAGCAAACAGCAATCACTAGCAAACAAAACAACTCGAGAGTGGGAAAGAATTTTCAGGCACGAAGTAGACATAGACAGAGACAGAGACAGAGACAGAGACAGGGACAGGGACAGGGACAGGGACATGGACGCAATCGTCTCGCGACGAAGCCAGAGCATGGTTGGTTTAAATAGTGCAGGTAATTGCCAATGCAATGCAGGTGTGCCTCGTACCTCGCTCCTGATTCACTCATCCCCGCCTCTCTGCACTGACCTGCTGGAAAGGGAGAGGGAGAGAGAGGTCAGCGCCAAAACCACACAAACCAAATCAGAACCATACAATTTTTTACCACAATGGTTGAAAAAAAAATTAAAGTCTTTTGTTGTGTATTGTTTAGTACATGGTGCTATTTCTGTTGTAACGGCAGTCCTTTAATGTTCAACATATTGCAAACTCCTTTTGGGCAGAACAATATATGATAGTGTTAAATTTGAGACAATTTAAGTTCTCAAAGGAAATAGCACCAGAGAGAGAGTGAATATTATATGAGTCCAAAAGAGAAAATACTGCACAACTTTTTTTTTTCTTAAAAAGTTATCAGAATAAAATTTTGGCATCATGCATTTCTCCATAAAACAAATGCATTATATTTGTAACAGTTCATGGGTATATCATCTTTCCCTCCATACCTCACATTGCTTTTCATTTCATTCAACACATCAAATTTGAACATTTGTATGGTTTGCAGTAATGTACAATGCCAGCATTTATTTTAGTAGCAGGGTTGGCCCCAGATTTTTGTGCTACATTTGAGACACACCAAAAAGGGTAATGCTTCCTTTGCTACATGATGTTGGACTTGTGTTGTGTTTTTTCAATTAAGGAAGATGGGTGGACATGGGGAAATGTTGTCAGTCAGATGGGGCAGGGGGTCCCTGAGACACCAAATACACCATGACCATCTGCGCCACTGGCAGTCTGACACTCATGAGCCCCATCTGCTCTGAACTCTGTACAAGTACATTCCAGAAACTGCAAAGTGATGCTGAGTGAATAATGTTGGTCCATAGACATGAAAGATGTCAGCTGGTCAGGCCGTGGACTGACAGCAACTGCCACTAATGACGCCATTAATGCTCACATGTAAGAAACATACAGATAAACTTGCAGAGAGAAAATCACTCACTTGTGAATGCATGCTAAAGCAGTTAACCATACATTCACTTATCCAAGCAGTCATGCACATTCATGATGGGCATTCACACACGCATGTACAGAGCTGTGCATATACACTTCAGCATGCTTCAGTGAAGTGAAGCTGTAGCATTTGACATGATGAAATAGAGGCTTATTATTCTATCTAGTAGACTGTCTGCAGTCACCCTTAGTTCACTGCACATACTGCCTAAATTGTACACACTGTATATGTATATTTAGCTGAGATAACAGATGGATTTTTGTAAATAAACACCAAATTTTGAAATTGAAAGCTGTTGCTCTGGCTGTGGCTACTTGGGACTTGGGGAAGACAGGGCCCATTTTCGTGTTGTGCCTGTGTACCCTTTGGCCGGGCGTAACAGTGTTCCTAGAGAGACCTCTAGTGGCAGAAATAACACCTTGCACATTTATGTGCAACATAACATATGTAATCACTTTATTAAATGTTACTAATTAACTACCCATGTGTAAAGTAGTAAAAATAGGTAGCTTGTCAATTATATCAAATTTGTTAATGTTTGCTGTTTGGTTGAGTTCTTCCAATAAGCTGCCAAAAAAGACCCGAATCAGTGCTGCCTTTAGAACATTTTTTAGTAGTACCAAGTACTCTTATTTGCACGTGCAAATCCATATTCAGAATTCAGGATATTTACATCGTATTTGTTGATTGCACTCACCATTACACTATGCAAATTTAAAAAGAAAATATAACAAATTGTTATTTTTTTCATTTTCAAATGAAAAGTGTATTCATAAGCAGAAAAACCCATTTGTCATAAGCACATAATATCACTTTGGGTCACAGTGACCACTGTAAATACATAGTGCTACTTCAAGCATATTTATTATTCCTCACAAAGGTAACCCTTGAAAAGTTTTTATTTATGTTGATACTTTGTCAGATATAAACAAGGATACAAGGAAGTTTATTGGTCTTTATGTAAGAGGTTGTACAATGAAATTAAAATGTGGCTCCCTCTTGATTGATTAATTGATTGTAGAAAAAATAAAAATACAATTTTTAAACATGGATGAGTGCAGATGATGCATTAAGCATGTCTTTGCCTCTTTTTTTTCTTAAATCAACTATCAGTTCTTATTTGGCTTAACTTGTTCTTGAGGTTGTAGCTTTAGGTGATTTTAATAAAATCGTAATGTTGATTATTTTGTTTGTTGTTGAGGGGAATTTATGGCAACTACCCTTGCAGGTATGTAACTCACATTGCTGTGCATTAGATATATTTCTTAAGTACTTTGTGTACAGTCTTTGCAAAAGTGCATGTCACCAAAATTAAAGTAATATAACTGCATAACTCTTGTTTTGTTTTGTTTTTTAATGAGAAATATAACTCAAGTGTCTGTTGGTGAATCAAAAGTTAGACATTATGTACACTTCTGCTCTATAGTGAACAAGGGATAAAATTGCTAGTCAAATCTACTGTGTTTGTGTTTTGATGGAAAGTACATTGTTGGTGTTAAACTAAACAAAAGATTTTCCATATATTCCCACATTGACAGAGTATAGTGACAATTGGTCAATCAGTGAGTAAAGAAAAAAGGAAGTGAGGTGGGTAGATGCCAGTGTTCAGGGTCTGAAATGTTATATGGAGATAATTATGTATTCCATTCAAGGTAACACGTAAATTCATCCCAGAGAAGCTTTTATAGTGTACAAAGTCCATCACATACCCTCATGATTTTTGCAATCATTTTTTTTTTTCATATGCTGTAACTCATCTCCCATGACAACATCTGTGAAACAAATAGAAGCAATTATTGCTATCCTGTAAGGTTTTAAATGTAGTGAAAACAATGTTCACAGCTCCAGTAAATACAAAGGACCTTAGATATGTCTGGAGATATTTATTGATTATTTTTTTTTGTCCATTTATTTTATTTCTAATAGATGACAGGATACAGATATATGCTGAGTAACCACATGGATTTAGAAAGCATTTAGGATAGTTTGACTAAGGCTAGTTAAACACCTTGCTACAGCTGACAGTGGTCTTTATCAAAATATATAAACAGCCTGTGGTCAATCAGAAGCTAGTTTTTACAGAGACAGTTATGCAATACACCTCATTGTTGGCTGCCACCCACAAATGAACAGAATTTTTTTTTATTTTTTTTATTTTATGGTTACAGATTCTTCCCCATCCTCCCTACAACTGTATTTGAATATTAATTCAGAGAAAAAAAAATACAGTACAATGATCAAATTAAAAAAAGGATTTGAGAAATGACAATTTTTAGATTTGCGAGTCGGGCAAATCATTGTTTAATCTTAATATTTTATCTAATTTTATCTTAATTTTATTTTATGCTAAAACAGTATACTATTTGTTTCTCTATGAGTACTATCACTTAAATAAACTTTCTTGGGAATGCATTTATCAAAGGTCAAAATTTTGGGCAAGTTTGGACAGAAGTAATTACATGGCAAGAGGTTATGTTTGATTACTGTTATTCCTGCAGGAATGATCTCTCTCTTCCTTTGTACAGCAACAAATTTCTCTCAATTCTTGCTGAAAAATTAAGATTTGTTTGTGAGTCTCTGTGTATCGATAAACAGTTATAAAAGTATATTGTATACACCAGCTTCAGCTGTGGCTTTTTAGGTATAGCGTGCCATCTACTCAATGGAAGGTCAGTGGTTCTCTATTTGGCTCCTTCCTTTAACATATCGACGTGTCTTGGGGCAAACCCCTGAAACTTACTCCTAATGCAGACACCTTTGTTTTTTTCTGATAAGCATGAGGTACACTTTGTATTGATGCCCCTTCCATAAGTGTATAAATATGTGTGATTATGCAGTTATCAGATCTTAAGAAACTCAAAATATAGCTTAAATTCAATTATGATTGAGAGAGGGGAATAGACAAAATTTGTTCTAAAAAAGGTTTTCTACAAGGTTAAAAGCAAACTGTTGCCTAAAGTAAAATGTCATGTACTAGCATTTAGATTGCTTTTACTTTGAACTTGACTTAGACTTAAATATATAATTTGACACTCTATTTCGATCATAGCTGCATTGTCTCACTGTGACAACTAGAGGGCACCCACGTTCTTCATTAGCACCATATCAGTGTTACCCAGGACACAGTCAGGTACCAGCAGTGTTACCAGCAATCATTAGTATGTTGATTGTTGTTATGATCTTATTATGATCTTATTATGACGCATTACACTAAATGCTAAACAGCTTTTGAAGTGTATAAATGTCTTGAATTTTAATCTGTGATTATATAAATTTTTAAAACATGGCACCAGAACAGTTTTAAGTCATTTAAACTGACACCTTGTTTTGCTTGCATACATCCAGCACTTTGCAGTTTCTATGATGGAGTGATGAACGATCTGACACTGACTGTGCTTGCCAGCTATGGGCTCTGAGGCCCACAAGGTCAGGCAGCCTCTTGGACAGAGCCTCCGTTTGGAGTGACTGTTATTAACAGTTTTTACAAAGTCAAAGATCTCTTTCCAAACAACAGATTTTCTCAACATTTCCTTTTTTTCACTCTATGATCACATATCTTTGATATATATATATTTATTAGATATATTTTAACATGTCATTTATGACACAGCAAGCCTATATTTTAAAAAGTTAAGTAACTTCAATGTGTTAACCTTTGGAAACGAATTGTGTATTATTAGATGCATAATTAAAGTTGCAACAGCATGTTGCCACTGTAAGCTAGAGAGGCCTGCAGCAGGATGTAATCGTATTGTCCTTTTGACAGCTCTGGTTTTAGAAAGACAAAGTGATGGTGGGGCCAGTAGACATGTATTGTAATCAGTGCATACACCTCCACTGTGTAACACCAAGAATACTGACTACCATGGCGACGCCAGTCATTGCCACATATGAACGTGATGCTGCAGGTGGTTGCTGGTTGGATGGGTGTGTTCTGGCAGAGGGTGTGGTCTAAGTGACATCCCAGGAGGAGGGGCTCAATTTGAATGCTCTGTTTAAAAGCAGCGACAAAAAATGCCTCTGATTCTGCCTGAACAGTCCAAGGTGAGCTACCCACGGCATCAGCTGGTTTTGTGATCTGTGTTGTATATGAAACCATGTAATGTACAACTTGTCGAGTATTATCCCTCATGTACCAGAGAGCTTTTAAATCTCATAACTGACTCTTTATTGCTTTTGGCTTTTGTTTGCTTTTGTTTGTCAAATACACACACTAATAAAACAACCAACATCTCTAAAGGCCACTAATTGCCAGAAGTGTTAGAATTGTTTAATCAGTTCGAAGAAAAACTCAATGTTGTGGTTTTTGCAAGGAATTTTTTTTCTTGGCTGGGTTAAGTCCAGTGAGTTGGACTCAGATTAGACTAAGATGTCCAGCTTGGGGTTACGGCTAGGGTTAATTGTTTGACCTTTTTATTCATCCTTTTTAACTCATTTTGCTCAAACAAGGAATCTTTTTTAAAAGAGTAAACAAAACACCATAGAAATATATTTTTACCCGTCATCCCGCCAACTTTAAAGACAGAAAAGATCAACCATCTACACCATATACACATTCCAGTTGTCAGAAACATTTATTTTATGGATTTTACTTTTATAATAATTGCAGCTTTAGGGGCGATCAATTTCAAAACCTTTTTTTAAGTAAATAATGAACATCTGAGTAGCAGATTTTGAGCACTATTTATACATGAAGTAAAGACAGTTTATCAGGACATTATTCAAGATCCTTACCTAGCGTGACAAGTGTGTTACATTTGTATTAATTAAGACAAATATAAAGCATCTCACTCACCACAAAACATTCCTCTCATGCCACTCAGGTGAAAGTGGAACTGGAAACACATAAGTACACCAATATTTTTGAAATGACTTTGAACTGATTAGTGTCGGTTTGTTATGAGGTGGGTTCCACTTGGTTTTAGTTTGTATAGTATGCACTAAATGAGTGGGGAAACAAAATTAAAAAAGACTAAATAATCTGATTGACATGAGCTGTGACACTGTTTACAAAAAAAGTTAGTAAACTCTTCAACTGGCGTGGACTGGCCGTCAACCTCAACGTGTAATTGCAAAGAGGAAGATTTTACTTTACATTGCATTTTCTTCAAAATAAATAATATTTCTTATGTTTTCACCTCCCACCTCTAACAGCTTTTCAGCTTTTCAGCTTTTTTCACATGGTCAGAGATTAAGCATTTAATGGTCTAAATCAATGTAAACTGTTTTTGTAAGAAATATCAACTATTAATAAGTTGGTGCTTTTTTGTCCAGGATGCATTAATCCTTTTTTTATCCTCCTGACCTTAGAAGCATAGGAAACCCAACTTGTTCTCAAAACGTGGAGAGTTAAGTGTTTTACCTCGCAATCAGGTCTTTGCTTGAATTTTATGTGATGAAGTCTCTGGAATGTACTGGTAAAATACCTTATGCATACTGCCAGGACTAAAGTGGTTTAGTTTCACTCTCCTCCGAGATTACTATACTTCCCAAATTCAGACTTGGATTTAGAGGGCATAATCTCAGTGTCTACAATAATGTTGTTCTCTGCTTTTTGACATAATAAACCACACTAGTTAGGGGTTAAATGGGTTACACAAGGGCACTGAACTGAATTTCCTCATTTTATTTTCTTGCCTAGACTTTCTAACTGACTGGAAATAAGAACCAGTGAAATGTTTCTCCTTCCACATGCATCTTTGCCTCTAATTGACAACCTTGTAATGTTAAAAAGCATAAAGAAATGCTGGCAGCAACATGAGCTAATTAGTTGCACCCCACAGGGGGATCATGTTATTCGATTGTCATGAATGCAGGGAACAACTAATGAAGTGGAACGATGAGGCTGGCCAGGCTCACCTACTTTCTAGTGGCATTCAACAGAATTTACAGCTAGCCATCACAGCTGTCAGTCGTCACACAGTAATGGCCGTGCTCTTGCAATGTGTGCCAGGGGCAACAAATTACAAGCCTTCTCACAAAAGGCAGAAGAAAAAATATCAAGATTTGTTCATTGACATTAATTCTTCTTCATTTATCTACAATTTATATCCAGGTCATAATTTTACTTTTAATTCAAGGAATATTTGCAACATTTTTAAAAAATGTCACTTTTTGGACTCTTTGATACCTTAACACTTCAATTATTAACTCTATTTACATTAAGTAACCTATATTCTTCCTCATTTGCTACAACCAGGATAATCCCACCAACGGACAGGGCTGTGAGAATTACATGAGATAATAATTGTATATTAAAAATGTGTAGATTAAGGGTCACGTATAGTGTCATCAAAGAAAGACAAGGTTTCAGAGGATGACAGCTAAGTGAACCAAAACATGCCCGTTAGAAAAAAGTCAGGTAGGGAAATCTCTGCTGTCAGGTGGTCAAAAGTCAAAAAGGTAAATCATAGTTGAATACATTGTGGCAGTATTAGATTGGTTTGGCTGAAAATGAAGAACTCTGTGTCCTTCAATCAGCTGATGAGTTTGAGGCAGGAAAAAGAAAAGTAAGAATGAAAGTAGTCTCTCTGAATTTTTACAAAGCTTAACAAAATGAAAAAAAGAAAAAATAAACCATATGATATCCTTCACTTGGTGTTCATGTTTTAATTTAATGTTCAAATTAGAAAGAACTGTTGAACATATTCGATTGAAAAATAGTTTTATATGTGGATAAAACTGCCTGGTCTACTTCGCTGTAAAGAATGACAAATGACGGAACAAAAACAGAATTCCAGGATGGTCTAGGACTATAATTGGCTCACAGCAGCATTTTTCCTCCTTATCTGCATGCGTTTTCTGGCAGACAAAATCCAGAAATAGGCTGATGCAATGACATGCTGAGGGTTGTCATGGAGGAATTTAGAGGGTTTTGGGGAAGGGGAAAGAAGGGGTCGAAGAAAGTGAAAGAGGAGAAAAGGGCCAAGCAAATAATGCGTTTCTGTTTCTGTCTCTCTGGCTTGGCTTGAACCTTTGATGTGGTTTACACGGTGGATCAAAGAGAGGAAATCAATACCAATATTTCTGCAGTCTGACCAGCTGACCATATGTCTGACCGACTTAATACCTGTTCACCCACCTTTCTTTCCCACTTTCTCAATTTTTTCATTTCTCTGTCTGTTTGGCACAATGTATATGTTTATTTATATACCAGTGTACCAGTGGCCCATTAGCTACATGCTTCACTGTCAAAAGGCACTCAGCATGTGTTTGCTCACGTCTTCATAGGTAGATGTCAGGATGACAATTTCCTCACCTGGTTGTCAGATTGCCTGCTTTTTTTATTATGTATTTATCTGTTTTTTTTCATTTGACTGTCAGTTTAAACTGCTTCCATCCAGATAGGCAACCATGTCACCTTAAAACTATAAATATATGTATCCATTCGATTCTTTACTCGCTGTAATTCCCTATCATTCAGGGTTATGCAGAGTCAAAACCTGCTGACATTGTGCAAGGGGTGGGGTCGACTTGAACAGGTCTTCAGTCATTGGTTGACATAGAGATGCACAACAATTCATGTTCATTTTCATAACTGCTTGCAGTTTAGATTAGCCTGCATGCATTGGTCTGAGGGATGTGGGCAGAGCACCCAAAAGACAACCCTTGCAGGCAAAAATACAAATTCCACAAAGAGACCTATATTTTATTCTGAATAATTGACAGGTGGACCAAAGGTTGTAAGGTGGACTCTTGCACGACCTCAAAAACTTTTAAGTGAGACATTATTTCATTGATATATGTGAGCTCTTGCATGTAGTTGTGGGTGGGTCTCAAGAAGTACTTTTGTTTGGAATAGTCCACTGCACTGAAATTAAAATTACCCCCAATCTTTGGTTTCAAAGTCCTGGAGTTGTTCTTCCAATGCCTTCCCTTATGCAGCTGTGCAGGATAAGGATACTATACTTTATAAATACAAGAAAACATCAGTGCACATAACCTATAGGCAGTGATTATATTTCCTCCATGTTTTCACCAAAGCAGACTAGCAATACACTCTGCTGTGGCTATACTTTGCTGTTGACAGAGTTGAGATTGGATGCTCATGATCACGTTATCAAATGCTTCAATTATTTTCCATTAGATTCCCTTTAGATTTACCTCAATTATACTGACATGTCTTGAAGCATTGGAACTGTAAATGTCCCTCCCTTGCAATCTCCTGCCAGCCTGACTGCTATAAGTAGCCCAGATTGGCTTTAATAATTACTGGCTTTTTACAGCTTTACAGACACCAGCAGTACAAAAGAATGAGAAGAAGTCCAGTTAAAACAGAAGAAACAGATGGAGGACTGTAAATGAAGTGTTAATGCATCTCTATTCTTTTCTCTTATGTAGTTGTCTTATCTCATTGTGTCCCTCTTTCTCTCAGGGAGTTTTGGGAGCACGCTCAGGGAGCACTTGCATTGCAAAGTATATGAACAGCAGTTACAGGGTAGAACAACAGACTAGTGTTTTTCAGGAGAGAAAACAAGGGATGTAAATTTTATTAATTTGTCAGATTGTAGTTTAGTGAGATTTTTGTGTGCATATAAACTAACTACATGTTCAGTCATTTTGTTAGTCAAAAGACTTTTTGCTTTTCTTTTACAATGAAAACCAAGTGCTTCACTTTTACCTGTTCCTGATCCAACACAAAAGGAACATCAGATTCTTTAGAAGAATAACCTACAAATGATGGACTGCAATTTCTACCAAGAGGTCTGGCATTGCATTCCTGCACTCTGTCATCCTGAATGTCAAAACCAAAAAGGCTTCCCATCAGGAGAGCAAGGCAGGAGACCAAAGACATCAGCGGGGGAGAGGAAAGGTGAGGGATCGGAGGCAGTGAGATGGATCAAGTGAGGAAGGTTTTGTAGTCGGCAACCCTTTGCTCTCCTTTCTCCTTTTCATCTCGTCCTCCTCACTCCGGCTGTCAGCGTCACTTCCCTGCACTGCTCTGTCTAATCTGAGTGGAAAACAGGTGAGACAAGCTGATGATGAGACATATGACTGCATGAGAGGATGTATAGTGAGTGTGTGTTGGGAGGGCAAAAAGAGACAGAGAGTGAGATACAAGACCAGTCTGACACCACACTAACCAAGCCTCCTGCTACCAAAGAGCACAACTAAACCTACCTGTTTTGCACGGTAGAGGAAATGCATTTTGTTGAAGGCTAATACTTAAATTTTAACAATTAAATTATGGAAAATTAGTTTACACCATTGCAAAGAACAGAGACAAAAAAACACAACAATAAACTCTGTTTTCCAGTAACCATTACTTTTACTGTTGAAATTGTAATTGTTGAAATTGGAAAGTGCAAAATTAAAAGAATTCCCACATAATTACATCACAATGTCATTATTATGTCACAATGTCATTATTATGTCAACATCAGTTGATGTTGAATACATTTTAATTGTTGGTCCATATGAATGTCTGACTTACTCACTTATTGCATTCTTCAACTTGTTTAAGTCACCAGTTCTTTTACATAAACAATAAAAAAGGATTTACTTAACTTAACTTAACTTAACTTAACTTAACTTAACTTAACTTAACTTAACTTAACTTAACTTAACTTAACTTAAC
>JAQNCA010000004.1:1011257-1029157 GCA_029783725.1 Acanthurus tractus
ACTTAACTTAACTTAACTTAACTTAACTTAACTTAACTTAACTTAACTTAACTTAACTTAACTTAACTTAACTTAACTTAACGCCATGACAAATCTGCAGAGAATCATTCCAGCTGCTTACCCACAGCTTTATGATTTTGTTTTGGTCTCAAAACTTTTTATCAATCATGTGTACAGCAGCAAGCAGCTATTTTCAGTGACAAAGATTTGATAAACACACTGTGCACTCCTTGCAAGCACAACTCGTGGGTGAAAACTTCCACCCACTGGAGCACTTGTTTGGAAAGCCACAGAGAAAAGGAAACAGTTGCCTCCTTAATTCCACTGAAGTCCGTGCTTCATTAACAACTGCTTCCAAAAAAGCACAAGTTCCAGCTCCAGCAGCCAACTCCATATACCTAGAGGATAATCCCATCTGGTCAGCCTTGTCCAGCATCCAACATGCTTACTTCAACTCTAGAATCGAAACCCAGAAGTTTAACATCCTAAACAACCTAGTTTTCCCTGCCATAGCCCGTTTTCCTCCTCAGCTTCTCCAGCCACTGCTTTATGTACAATGATGATGTCATCCCAGTATCGTACATTGATGATCTGACACTTCTGCAGAGAATGCTGGGAAATGCAGTCCCACTCTCCAACACTGGAGAGCGCCTTGATTACTGCAAACTCCTCTGAGGGTTTTTTGGACCTTCCCCTCACATCCCTCATTGTCTCTTTGTATGTTAAGCTGTATTATCTATGTATGTGTAAACCAAGAAAATACAAATAAATTAATAAACCAGGGTTCCACTTTTCCCTTTACTGCTGCAAATGTTCTCAGTCTAAGAAAAAAAAATCCTTGCAGCTATCCTTTCTTTGTCACAGAGTAAGAAAAACACAAATCCTTACTTTATTTTGCATCCCATTTGAATGTCCTCTATAATCCTGCAGGCTCCAACCAGAGTGCAACAACTGCACCACCTATAGCTCATGTCCCAATAACTAGTGCATGCAGTAATATGGTGGCATGATTGCTTAGGCTTTGTTTACTGATATAATTTGCTTGTATGCTTCTCCTGATTCCACGTTCATATGAGCACATGGAAGTTAAGCATAGAAATAAAATTTACGGCTGATTGGTCGCATTACACACCATCATAGTCTGTGTGCTTTCTTACTTATATTGCTTAGCTTTTTACTCTGAAGGATATGGACAGTGAACTTTTTTTTTAAACTATTTTAGCTAATACACACACAGATATTCAGCTGTGTCTACTCCAGCCAGAGTACACTGCAGAAGAAATGCAGCGTAAAGAGGCTGAGGACAGCTGCCTTAGGATATGGCAAGAGGATATGGCTGGCTGGGACACCGTACAGAACCTCAGCTGCTCTGGACAAATAATGACTAGTTGCGCCTTTGCTCAAATTGCTCTGTGATGACAACAAAAACTGAATCACTCTGCTCCAATGAATTTCCTTATGGGCAGGTTTTGTCGGATGCTGTTGCCGTTGTGGACCTGTGCATACATTACCATGCAGGGGTGCAGATGTATTGATGACCTCCTTTAAGATCCAAAAATAAGATTGCCAAGACCTATATGCATAGCCAATCAGGGAATACAGGGCAGATGATCACTGAGTGTTTGTGACCTGATGCTGTGTTGTGTTTAAGGAAGCAGCTTAATGTGAGGGTGATAATACCGAGCAAAATGGATGTCAGTTACAGAAGTTTGTGTGCAGGGAATCCTGGTACATTTGGACCCTGCAGCACTGAAACATGAGCAAAAGAGCTCAGTTTTTTTCTGTCACTGTAGCATGCATTGAGTAATGTATTGCTTCAATTGGATATCCACATGGAAATTATTTTTTAAGATTTGGATTGATGTTGACAGCTGGTTTTGATTAAAACTGTAGGTGAATGAGACAGAAGAGGGATCCCATCAGTCATATCTGACAGTAAATGTAAGTGTTTGGGAAACGTATGAACCAATCTTTCACATCAAATCTTCATACTTAACACATTTTACTGTAACACCATAGTCAAATACGAATTGACAGCTTTCAGCCGTGGCGGGGGAGTGTGACTGCAGAGTGTGTTAGCACTGCTGTATTACACTCAAAATAACTTTGATAAAAATCTTAAAAGTAAAGTTAGCAATGGAAAAAAATATAATAATTATTTGACAATTGTTGTAATTTTTCCTTTGACCTTTTTACCTAATGTACGGTGCCTTGAATTTTTGTTTTGTATCAGACAGGACAGCTTGGGAGAGCAACAGACTGAATTTATGAGTGTGCTATAGATTTGAAAACGGTCTGATTACACTGAAATATGTATTAATAACTATGTATTCACTTACTAAAAGATGCTCTGAAATGCATTTAAACTAATGATGCAGTTATCTTCTCTTGATGTGAATGATGATGTATTCAACTGTATCAGGGAAAATGGACTGAAATCAAGATTACTTTTGATTCTTGCACAATAATACAATGTTATATTTCAAGACACAGCCATCCATTTCAAGAAATACTGTTACAGTTTTTTCCATTTCCATTTGTTAAGCTGAAACACATTGCTTCTTCCTACAAGCACTCACCCTTAGGCATTGAAAAATGGTCTGCAAAAAGATAAATCTATAGTTTCAGATTTGCCATCTGGAGACAGCAACTGCTTTTTACCTTTAGCAGAGATGGTATTGTCCCCAGGGCACAGAAGATGCAATTGTGAGGAGGATCTTTTCAAAGGATATTGAACTAGCACTCATTTTGTCAGTGTATCGCTACTCCAATTTCTCTTCACTTCTCACTACAGTGCTATTAATAATAAAAAATTTAAGCTCATTTGCTCTTGACCTACAATTTTTAAAACCAACCTCAACCAAACAAGATAGTAGAGGGGAATGTTCCTCCCGATTCCACACAGATGTTACTAATGTTACTACAAGATGTCTGTTATACTATGTGGCAGTTCTGGCAAGTATAACAGAAACATGAACTTGCAAGATGCACAGATTTGAATGACTCTATAGCATGCCACTATAAAAAATATTCTCTCTAAATGTATATGTTGTAAGTTTTGCTGTGTTTCTAAACTATTAAACTCCCTCTTAGGGTTGGCATGGATACAAAACTTTTCCAGAAGGAACTTTTTGGATTCATATGTTGGGCTTTTTTTGGTCTATGGCCTTTGATGATGACCTTGACATATAAGACCTGCATAATGCCTGCTGACATTAATCAGATATTGTTAGTATGTTTTGGAGTTATATTTGTAAAAATGTTTGTAATTACCACAGTTTGTTGTTTAAAAATATTTTTTGGAGTATTTCGGCTTTTACTTTTCATAAGCTTTCTTATTGCCTCTCACATTACATTATTTACTCTATTGTTTATTATTTTTGGCTTGTTCAAATCGGCGCATGATGTCTTTCTGAGTGAAAAACTTTTTTTTTATTAGGGGCCTTTTTGTCATTAAACCAGCATGTAAAAGTTTACCATTTAAACGTAAGATAAGTAAAGTAGGTTCAGACCAATTCATCCCTCTGCCCTTTGAAACTTGTCTTTTTGTTTTTTGTATTAAGACTGTTATAGTGATAAATAGCGACATATTTTTTGCAATATACTCGAAAAACAAAAAACAACCTCGTCTTGTTTGGCTATTGATCATTTGATATAAAATAAAGTAAGATTGAAACACTCAGTCAGAACCCATTGAAAACCTGGTGAGACCACCACAGCTCATACACCAAACTGTGATTGAAAACTTTTGTTTTAGAGAGGAAACCATGATTGATTATTGCTAAACTAAATATAGACTAATTCCATTCTGTTTCCTTGTAATGGATATCTGACTCAGCTCTGAACAAGGATACTGTACCCTTAAATAAAGTAGAAACAAAATAGGACATTCAAAGACTAACAAACAGGTGAATGTGCACTACTTTTACAAAGAAGACAGCTCACTGCCATTTGCATCTGATGATACGTTGTGTCCCATATTTTGGCTTTGACAGTTCAATTTACCACCTTTTCTTCTCCAGATTATCCCCTCCTCTGTGTGATAGTCAAAACACTGCTCTTTGAATGATTGCCCTGTGGAAGCCTCAGCATAAATCTCTCCTGAAGAAGCCTCGCTGAGCAATTCTTTCTGCGGCTGATATGAGGTAAAAATGTACTGTCTCAGAGTCTGATGATGGATTTCTCTAACAGAAAACTGTTATGGAGTAGGCTGCACTGTTATTGATTATCCATATAACTATGAAGTATGGAAAGCTCACAGATTCAATAAAACACATGCAATGCTGTCACATAAAATTTTAGTATTTTGTTAGGACAAAGATGCATAAAAAGAGGCTAAATGACAGGATTTTACAGGCAATATTTTAGGAAACAGTTAAACAAATAAACAAACAAAAACTTTACAAACACACATACACACACACACGCATGCACACACACACACACGGTTAGTTTGTATGATAAATCAAATAACAAGCACGTAACACCAAGATGTTTCTAATCTGTCTCTGCATTTGTCTTCTCTTCAGTGGAACCTGCTGTACACAGTCAAAGGGAAACTCATTTTGTTTACAAAAGCATCAGCATTAAGAAATCAAAAGAGCCAGTTGTCTTCGATGGTAGGATTGTTGCTTGTAATAAAGCAAAAACAAAGGACCATTGTATGACTTTTATTTTTTACCCATGTTAGCAGCTTGTTCCTGTGACTGAACTGTTCACTCATTACATTACATTTTACATCTATGTCCACCTCAGGATGAACTGCATTGACTGGATTACTTTCCTTTCTCATCAAATATCAAAATATCCTGTTGACAAGAGTAACATGCATCATATTGGCTGTTACATGAATGCATCTGCTGTGCATGACAGTGCACTGAAAAGTTATGTTTTTCAAACCATGGGCTCTATTTGCCCTGCCCTGTGCCTGCGCCTGCGTTGCGCAGTACAGTGCAGCGCAACGCACTCACGCCTCCGTGAGTGGTGTGGACGGATCACAACATGAATAAATTGTATAATGGCAATGAAATCAGAAGCACCTGTGCGGAAATGATGCATTTTCATTGTTTGCATGTGAAATTAACTTGTTTTACCCTATTGAGTCAAGATCATTTTGGCATTTAACTACTGATTACATAAAACCAAAAATGTAAATACATTTGATTAACTGTTTATTTGCAACATAAACCGAGCAGCAGGAGGATGAGGAGGAGGAGGGGGAGGAGGTGGTTGGCGAAGGGAGACAGCGCCTCCCAGAACAGAGAGGTGGGAGATACAGGCAGAGACGGGCCTGTGTACGGAGCCAGGACCAGCCCTTTCTGGACATCTGGGGGGGAGGTGGCTTCGGGATGCTGGAGGGGCTGCTGGGAACTTTAAATGCCCGGCTCGAGGTCGTGGAAACCCGGCTCCGTGACCTGGATGTCCATCTTTCCTCAATTGATTTCAGCCTTGTTAGGCTGGCGGATGCAGCCGAACGCCTCCTCCCACAGGGGACATCCGCGCCCCCCACCCGTTGCAGGTGGCCGTTGAGACCCCACACCAGGGAAGGACGGCTCTCCATAGGCTCCTTCAACCAGCAGTGTGTGTGCGAGGAGGAAGAGGAAGGACACGCATTTAAACAAAATTTGTTTCATGAGTGAATTTGTGTATCTTTAATGTGACTGAGTAAATTGTGGACAAAACATGTATAAATGATCTCTCCTCTCCCACGCACTCTGCTGCTCTCCCTGCTGATATGGCACATGCAGCTCGGCCTCTCTCCGTCTTAAGTCCCGTAATATCTCCTCCTAAGGTCAAAGTGGCATCCACGACGTAAGGCTATGTTGTGTAGCACGCAACATAAGACAAAGAATGCACTGACACTACATTACTTTAATATTATATTTTGTGTCTGTGAAGCCATGAGAGCACCAGTGATTTTATCTACTGCAATGACGAAACATATGGCTTCACAGACACAAAGAATAAAGGGAAAAAGGTTTAAGTACATAAGCACTTTAGTCATAAAGTCAAGTCATAAAAATTCTGATCATCAACCAAAGCAGTGTTAAACAAAATGTTGTGATCATTAATCAGTTTCTTTTCTTATTCATGCAGATTACTCATTGAAGGTGAAAATAAAATCCTGCAGTTTGTAATCACTACCACGTTAAATGAGCTCTATTTTGGAATGCACTCCTTTGACATCAAAATTAGCATGTCAATTAGCTCAAAGTGTTTTTTGGCTGATGTACACATGTGGGCTGACATTTCTCAGTCCACAGAGAACAATCCATGTTGGCCACAACCACACAGCTTGCAGCCAAAAACCAAATGTGAAAGAAGTCCCCATTTCAAGGGGTTGCTTTCTGTTTATTACAAATCAAAAAGACAAACAGAAATGCAGTTGAGATGTACTTGGATGATGTCCCAGTAACCTCAGGGTTTGTGTCTCTAATCTAAAAAGCAGAAAGAGAAGCCCTGCATTAGCACTGACTCACTGCATAGCAAAAGTCAAAGTGCACATTAATGAAATAGCTTTTTAGAACTTGTCACTTTTCTTTTTGCATACTTTACAATAAAACCAGACAAGACAGAAAGATAGATAACATGTGACAAAGGGCCATGGCGAAACTCACCCCTACAGGACTGTGACACTCTACACACCTCACACAAGCAGCTGATGAAGCACTTGGATGCCCTGGATGCCAACAAGTAATCTTGTTTATCAGCATGTCACAAAAATGTCATGTCAAGCAATGAAATTTGACAGCTGCCAGGATTGTTCTTGCTTTAACTTTTCAACACAGTCAAATGCAGCTGGGATTCTAACCAAAAGACTCCAAGTGTTTTAACCTGAAAAGCTTTATTTTGCAAGCGAGACTCTCACCTTTAAAATAGTTTTTACAAGTACATCCAAGAATACAAATAAATATTATTTGATTTTTTATTTTTAATTTCATAGCTTTCATATTGTCAGAAGCCAGTGTCTGTACACTATACAATGGTACACTGCAATCAGACCAAGCATCCAGGCAGGCTTGTAATTAAACATCCTCAGGTTAAGAGATGTAAAGAAGGACACTCTTAAAGAAGCGGAAGCATGCGGCTTTGGAGCAAGATTTCTGTGCTCAGATGTTGCACAGGTTACAAGAAAACGGTCTAACAATATGAAGAATGAATTCATTAAAAATAAACATGTTTATTATCACATGCTACTTCCTTTTTTCACCAGGCTCCTCTATCCATGGCCAATTCCATTCACATTTATAACTGTATAACTTTATAACTGTAGCTGTATTTTTGCCGAGTTTAATAAAATATGTCTCCATTCTTAACTAAAAGACTACACATCTGCACTGAATCACTGCAAATTACTTGTAGTGTTAAAAACTACTGAGTATGATTGGATGATAGGCTGCTGTGATATGCTCAAAAAAAACAGATAAAAGGTATCAGAGATTGTGTTTATGGGATGTTAAAACATAGACGACTGAGCTGCAGACCACAAGTCAGATGAATAATGGCTGTGGCACATATTGCAACCTATTTCAGGAAGACAAAAGCACCAAATTTTATGTTTGTTTCTAAATGTGAATCTTCATGTTAACTTGAAATATCCAAATGACAAAAAGGGCACATTCTACTCACTTCTTCCTCAGTTCATCAGAAACTGTAGTTGGGTAATTTATCCAAGCCCTTGACCCCTAACCCACACATAACTTTCTTTGCAACCTTTACTATTTTCAGTGGTCACGCTTTTCAACAGTTTTACCACAGTTGAACCTCCATCCTTAAACAACATTCTGTTTAGTTAAAATATGCTTACGTAGTGATATTTCTAAAAGGATTAAAAGAACACAGACTTTGTTTGGCAAACGCAAAAGTGTGCTGTTTATGTTGTGTACTGGATTATTATTTCTAATTAAATTCAACACACCCAGCATCTAATTGCAAAAGTTACATGTAACTACAGATATAAAATAAATGTAGCAGAGTGAAAAGTACAAACTTTGAGCAAGCGACTTTAAAATACCTCAGCATTCTACTATAAACTTAATTATGTCCGACCACTGAGAAATGGTTGTTTTCTTGTTCACAAGCAATGTAATACAGCAGACATGCTACGTCTGGTGTGTACAGTGGACCTGATGAGTACCCAGAGGTGACAGAACACACAGAAGGTAGGGATTCCATAGTGGCCTAGCAACAATTGTTCTGAAAATCATGAGAAGAATTGTCAATCTGGTATAAAATGACTTGATGGCAGCTGTGGCTCAGGAGGTGAAGTGGGTCGTCAGCTTGACAGACGTCTGGAGGGTCAACCTTCTGCTCCTCAGGTCTGCATATCAGAGTGTCCTTGGTTTAGATACTGAACCCTAAATTGCTCCCAATAAAGCCATCTTAATTTGTTATTGACGAGCAGGTGCCACTTTGTATCAACGCCCCTGCCATTAGTGTATGAATGTGTGTAAACGGGTGAATGTTGACATGCAGCACAAAGCACTTTGAGTGGTCAATAGACTAGAAAAGTGCTATCTAAATGCAGTCCATTTGCCATTTAGCATGTCCTCTGATACAGCATCTTAAAGACCCCTTTCCCTGTAGACAGTGCTGAAAAAACATCCACTAAACTTACTAAAATACAGTGCCATTTCCAATTTTCTCCGGATTTAAAGCAATTAGAAACATCTGTCTGAAGTGTATGCATGTTTTCATGAGAAAACATTTCAGGGTAGATTTTGTTAAAATGTCCAGTTAAGCAATAAGGCTAGAAATCAATAAACGATTTTTGCATGCAAAAGAGGACAATTAGACCAAAACTGCAAATCACTAAGTGTGTTTTATTCAATGCTCGTTAACAGCAGGAAAGGTACTGAACAGGCTCACGAAAAAAAACAAAAAAACCTCCCCAATACTGGAGATATTGTTTTTGTTCAGGAGACCATGTAAATTAATATTGAGTATAATCCAAAAAGAAACTTCACAATGGTTAGGCAGACAAGACACACAGAGGGTTTCTATTCTAGTATCTCCCATCGCTCCAATTATAAAGGGGCTGTAGGGCACAAGGTGCAGCCTAGCTGAATTATATTAACAGTTGAAGCCGGATGTGTGTATAAGCAGGGATGAGGACAGGAGGCTATTAGCCCACACAAACTTCTTGTAAAGGGTTTGTTTGTATTACATTGGTATACATTTGCCAGTTTTTGTCTTCATAATGATTTGTCACTTATAAATCATCATGCAAAGCATGTAAACATCTTTTTTATACGTATGTGGTTGTCTAGGAGCGTAGTAAGTTCTGTGTATGTGTGTTGTGTTCTCTTCGGCTGTCCACTTTTCTTGGGTGGGGAGAATCAACCTTTTACGAATATTTCTTTTAAATCTCCCTTTGTTTGTTTCTGCCTTTTTCTTTTCATTTTTAATTTTTAATTCAGAAATCTACAATTTGAAAGAGAGTGTAAAGGAGAATCACCAGAAAAATCTAAAGGGGCTTGAAACTAGAACTCACCTGGCATATGGGACATATATATACGGTGGATTCCAGACAGAGACAGACTGACTGACTGACTGACTGACACACACACACACTCTGCCGGTCATTAGGTACCTTGTTGGCATAGTAAGCTGGCCAAAAGAGTGACAGGCCACTGACATAGAGACAAGGAAGCTCACAGAGTTTAGAGAGTTTCACCCTAAATCCAGCACCCTGAGACTGTACACTAAGTGGAAGAGAGGAGACTGAAGACTAGGGAGTGTCAGTGCCACTATTCAGGATGAAACAACAAAGATCATTGAGTACATCAGGTACATCAAGTGAAGAAGTGCTTACTTAATACCTCTAGCGGCAGAAACCTAAGGAGGAAGAGAAGGAAGAGCAGGAACCATCATGGAAGGACAAACTCCAACACAATATGTAACATGGCAGAGACAAGAAGTAGTTGATGTCAAAAAACCCTTCCAGTGGCTAAAAAAGGCTGGCCTTAAACACAGCACAGAGACACTAATCTTTGCATATGAACAAGCTCTGAGTATAACTTCAATAGATCTACCACACCAGGCAGGACTTACCTGAGACATTCCTGCACATATCAGCAGGGATCAGGATGCTGGCAGGCAGATCATGCATGAATGCCATAACCAAGTGACTGGCAAAGTGTGTTGAAAAACCTGTGCCAATTATGGGCTAGAAATCCCAAGGTCAAAATGGGATACATCTCCAAAAGTGGTGGAGAATGACCGAGCTAAGATCCTGTGGGACGTCTAGATGCAGACTGACAAACTGGTAATGGCAAACCAACCTGTTTCAACTGTTGCTCGTAGGCCGCAACAAAAGAGGGAGATGACAACGACATTAACAATAAAGAGCAAATGTTTATTTAATAAGTAGCTGCAAAAATAGGGAATGTGGTTTTGAAGGTCAGTAGTATAGGCAGGTGTATGGGTGCAGTGAATGGTGCATATGTATGTTGTAGTAAATGAAACAAAGTAACTAACGCAACAGAAACAAAGAATAACACATGGCGCTCGTAGCGGCTGGCTGACAGGCTCCTTTGGCAACAGGGCTGGGGCCTTAAGTAACCTGGGTCACTGGCCAGGTGCTCCAAGTTGACTTAATTTGGCTCCACCCAGCTCAAGTCCTGTAACAAAGAAAACAACACACACTGAGGCAAGAGAGGCAGGCACTAAGGCCGTCACAAACCATACATAGCAGTGGTTTACAAACAGCAGAAGAAGGCCTTAGTGATAGATGTAGCAATCCCAAGCAATAGAAACATCAGGAGGAAAAACCTCAAGAAATGACAAGGGCTGAAGAAAGGGCCAGAAAACACGTGGAGGGTTCCAGGAACAACATCCGAGATCTTTATTGCGAAGAGTGACATCCCAGGAACAGCTAAGGTACTGTGCAGGACTTTCTAGCTTTAGGGCTTCTGGTACCGGACCCTAACTTTAAGGAAAAAAAATAAAAATAAACCAACAACAAAGAAACAAAAAATAAAATAAAATAAAAACCAAGTGGGGGAGAGTGGGAAGATTTTACTTGACCTGACAACAGATCCCATAAATAACACATTCAGTCATTCATAATAGATGCCAATATACATACTAAATGTATGTGCTCCTGTGATATGGCAAGGAAAAATAAAGAAGACAAATTGACTTGCAATCACAATCCCAAAAATTTAGGTCCCTATATAAAACAGAATATGATAACTTGCTTCTCTTTTGAATATTTATTGCTCATGTGAAATCAGTATATAGACAGCAAGTCCAATTTAGTTTTCCCTCATCAACTTAATTTATTTTTGTAGATAAACATTAATTCTTAATTTAATGACAGCATACTTTTTAAACAAGTTGAAACAGGAAAAACAAAAGAATGACAAAGTTGTTCATTCTCAAAAAACACCCATGGGCAATATTATGTTGATGTTATTATGTTTTTGTTAACCTCTTTTTATGATTATTTTGTTTTTTTCAGTACTACCTGCATTTCTATCACTTGGTTTTTCGTCACAGCATTGCAATATGAACTGCTTACTGTCAGACTGTAGCAGCATACAGCGGATAAGTGAAAAGCAGGCATTGTTAAGACACCAAAAGCAAGGCCCTTGGTGAATCAACCACAACCATAGACATGAAAATGACAAATACTGAACACCTTGGGTTAAACTGACATTTCTCAACCTTAGTGCCACATTTTTAATGTTCCTTCTGACACTATGGTACTTTTCAAAGCACTTCAATACGGATGATTTACAGTCAAATCCTTGTGATTACGAACGACTCTGGAACTCTGGATAAAATTTTTCCTGCCCTGGCTGTTTCCCAGCAGTAATCTCTGAATCATCAGAAATATAGCAAACACCCTCAGTGAAAAAAGAGAGTCAGGACATAAGACAGGGAGAAAAAACTTATTCAGAGGAACCTTAAGATAAAGAACAAGAAGTGCAAAAACACACAAAGCCAGACCATGGCAGAATGACTGCAGGGAGGGCAGGAAGAGCAACACTGACTATCATAGACTGAGCAGCATCATGGCAGATCACCTGACTGATGGGCCAAATTTTACTGAGAGTTTCTGGAATAAACAACATGGAGGCCCCCCTCACCCACTTACCTTAAACCTTTCCCAGTTTACTCTTTAAAACCTGATGGCATTTACAATTTGACATCCTCCTACCTGGACTCCTGCAGGATAGATCTTCCTCTGAGCCCCTTATCCATTCAGGAAGAGATGGTCTAGGTGTTTTTTTTCCTACAAATATCCTGTAGTGAGCCTTGTTGACAAGGCAAAGAGGCTGTTCATGGACAAAACCATCCATATCTCAGGACATGGTGGATGACCAAAAAATTTGAGACAGTTTTTTTATGAGACACAACCTATTTAAACATGAAATACTGCCTGTTGTGAAACACACTTTTTGTGTGGACCACAGATGGGCACTGCTGGAAAAATGCTGGATTAAACGCTTCACATTAATGACTTGGGGTTTTTTTTGTTTGTTTGTTTTTTTAATTTGTCTACATTAAGTTCCGCAAAGTGTTGTGACAGTGGCACATTATTGTTAAACACTAAACTTTACTGCAGTTGTAGAGAGGAGTGAGGAAGGAAACACCATTAATGAAATGCAACTGCATTGACAAGGATTTGGGAGAGGTGCAGCTAGAAATGGCCACAAAGCAGAAGTGATGTCAGTGATGCAACTTACAATCAAACCTTTTTGCAAATTACGCTCAGTGCCGAGTTTTAAGTTTCATGTGTTTTGCTGTTTTTTTAAGAAATAAATGTAGTTTGTTTTGTTTTTTTCCACTGAAATTGGGAATCTGCTGTCTCTGTTTTGTAGCCTCCTCCAAAATGCCACTGTTAAATTAATTTAACCTGCCTTATCATGTTTGGACTGAAGGACACATTTTTACTCCCCCTGTTGTGAGTCAGAGTTAAATGACTTTGAAATTGTGTAATAATCTACTGTCAGTGAGGTGTTTGCTCAAACTGCTTTTAAGCCACAAAGGTTCAAGGTGGGCCCAAAGCAAGCAGTACCGGGATTTCAATTTTTATTTTTTTATATTCAAGTCATTAAGAAAATTTGAGCATGCTGTTTCTTTGTTAACTGTTGGTGCTATCAGCTTTAAAAGTCATCTTTGATAACTGATCTATACATTTCTGATCTAAAAAAGGAAGAATCAGTATTGGAATCAAGCACTGGAGACCACATTCCCTGTGTTCAAGAGATAATGCTTATTCCTGTTCCATATTTCTCCCATTCTAAGCTGGTTACCTTAATTGAGTAGATTTTTAACCTACAGATCAGATGGAACCTCTTACATAATCACAAGTTAGAAGTCATTAGTTAGGGATCATACATTGCATGGTTCAAAGTTGTACTGGGTTTGGCTGGTAATGACTGTAGAATATTGAGTAGTTGTAGTGCATACTACATTTATTATTAACTGCATAGGTAGGTTATTACTTTGAACTGATGTTGAGACATGAAATGCTTTCCAATGTGAAAAATCATTGCTGTGGTGTGTCTTGCAAGCATCATTAAAGCTATTCAAAACCGATCCTTAAGACCAAAAACAAAAAGCTTGAGGCTACAACACAGAGCAAGTATCTGCTTTTCTTTGTGAAGTTCCCTCCAACAGCTGAGTTTGTAGAGTCTGTACTTCCACACTTCAAGGAAGATTCCATAGCTGAGGCAGCCTTTAGTTTCTTCCATCTCATGGTCACTTCAGGCAAAATTAAGAAATGATAAAGAAAATTAATGTGAATTTCGAATATTGTTTATTTCTTATAAATTAAAGAATATTACAAAACCCCCTTAAATATCCGTGGGTGCACTGATTGGGTTTTATATATTTTTTGTTATAAATAAGCCTTTTTTTGATGAAACCAAAAATGCACAAGAAAACTAGAACTCAAATTTGTTCAGGGAAAATCCAGCTCTCACCTGGGGTCTCTTGCTTTTGAGTCTCCATAGCAACAAGTATTACAGCATGAAATCATCTGTCACCACATCAACACACTCTCGACTCCTGGCTAGCATTCTGTGAATTTGTGTATGTGTGTGCACTCATGCATTTTTACATATATGTGTAAAGTACCATTTGTGTGTGTTGTTTGTGAGTAATGATGACTGGGTGATGAGTTCTGGCTGTTGCTTCTGACAGGCCTGGCAGACAGAAGTGTAATTGTGATCAGTCCTTCAGCATCTTTCAGCAGGGCATCAGGTGAGGACAGGAGGCGTTAAAAGACAAGATCAGATAAGAAGTGAGTTCAACAGCTGAGCCTCTGCCTCAGACACTTGTGCAATCAAGACTGACAGGTGGTGATGGCTGTCATGGAGTCAGAGGGAGGAAAATGGAAATGTCTTGATTGGTCTCGCTGTGTGCCAGCACAAATGCATGTTCTGCTAAGTCCTCTCATATCAGAGTTGGCTAAACTTCTGTCTGCATGTTGATTTGTCAAGATGTTCTCATGCAAGCACTCGGTGGATAGACACATGGATGTCTGTTCAGTTAGTTTCTGTGCAGTCTAAGCCAGACTCTGCTCAGCTGTCAGGAAGCAGCAGCTATCAAGGAATTACAATGAGAACATTGTCATTTTCTTACTTGAGTGTCAGGAAACATGAAGGTTCAGCAGTGCTTATGAAAATTAAAGTTTGCACAGTTCATACCTGCATAAGGAATGTAATATTATAATGCTATGGAACAAGCAGGAGTCAAACAACAGCAACAGTGTAGCGAAGTGCAAATTTTCACTCTAAGCAACATAAATAACGCATGAAGTGGATAAACTGACACAGTTCAATCAGTGTTTTGTTTGATTTAGGTAAAAAAGTGATTTCTCGCAAAGACCGAACAATCAGAGAACATCATCTGTTTGTGCAATATGTGTTATATGACAATTCAGCCTCTACATGTTCATTGTTCATAGCAACTGTAAAAAGAGTAACACTTACAAGCATGCAAAATCATTTGGTATCACATGCATGCTTGTGAGTGTGGATATTTTCCCTGATAGTCTCTGTTCTATGTTGTGGTGAGGATGTAGAATGACTTTACTCAAAACTGTCAGGCCATTTGACCTTATGTTAACTCTTAGCTCTTTGTAAAAATCATTATAGATGAACAACTTGACAAGGGTGTAACATTTTGATTACAAGCAATCTAGATGGAACCACGTCACTATGTAGGCTTGTGGCTATGCAAAGATCAGTTGGCCAAAAAGTCAGTGTAGGGTCACTTAAGTTTTTCTTTTTTTTTTTTTTAAATCGATTGAGTACAATGTATTTATATACAAACAATGCCAATATTCCTGTGTATATTCTAGCTCCTCTTCAACAATCAGACCCCCATCTGACAAATACATTAAAACAAAAAACACATTACTTACAAAATTGTGGATATTATTACGTTATTCTTAATCATAAAAAGGTTAAATGGCTAATAGCTAGATAATGAGGAACATTCAGGCTTCTTTATTAGGAGAGAGACCAGTTTCTTGAATCCCAAGACTGGCTTTGGTATTTGAGTAAGACTGATTTTTTTCTCTGCCAGACAAATCTGCACTTCTGCATTCATCCATTTCTCATTTACATATTGACCTACAGGCATCATCTGCTACATCCCACGAAGCAAATTCTCACATAGCATGCACACATGTCAGTGTGTGTCAGACATGACAATATTTGTATTTTGAATTAACCCTGTCATATATGTACCTAACTGTAATTGATGCCATGTTGCTGAGTTAAGGTTAGTTACACACTGTTACCTCCAAATATTCAGAGAAACAATTTACAGAAAATCAAAGCTTGCATTTACCTAAATGCTTATATCTGTTTGTAATTTGCAACTCGTTATGTTATAAATTGTCTTTACTGACAGTAAAGAGAGTTACTTGGTAGAAAGAGGGGACACGGGGAGCATGAATGGGTAAAGTGAGTTAGAACATAAGACCAAATGTAGACAATTTGACTGCTATTGTCCTGCCACCATTACATTAACTGATACAACTGGGCACCTGTTAAGTGTGTGCGGTTATGGCATTGATTAAATTAACACTCAAGAGCATTAAACACTCAAAGTCATCATTAGTCATTAATGTTTGTAACATTTGTTTCAATATTTTATGTGAATTTTTGGTCTTATTTGTTGGATTTTAAGTTTTTGCCATTGAAAAAAAAAATGCAATCATGTATTTTACCCCAAAATAGGCAATGATACAAAGCCTGTGCAAGGTGGATGATGCTGGCAAGCTACCTTGATGGATTTGCTCATACACACTTTGCAAACCAAAGGCACTTGAATTCAGGACTATTTCTTCTCATAAACAATGGTAGAGGGTAGATGGTTATATTTATGCCTTTTTTCTAAGGATGCAGCCCTTTTTTTTTTTCTGCCACCATGATAACTGGCCTACAGCATAACCTTTATCACATCCATCTTTATCACATCCACACTATGGACACACATGCACTTTATCACAAACATCCATAGTATGATCTCTTGAAGTGTGTACAAACTGCCCATTGCACAACTGTATGTTACACACTGTCACCTTGCACAACTGCATTGTAACGTATATTATATACAGAGATGCGTTTTATATTCCTTCTTATAGTGTAATTTATCATCCTTTTATCTTATAGAGTACTTTTTCATTCTCAAGACTTCATGTCTCCTTATTGCCTTCTTACTTGCATGTCTCCTTATTTCAATTAGTTTCATGCCTATTTAGCAAGCTGCTGTAATTGTGAATTTCTCTTTGAGATCAATAAAGTATCTATCTATCTATCTAACAAAGTTTTCAGACACAGACCTCTGGTGTTGGTGTTTCTTTAAAGTTGTACACATAACTAAGAGGTTAATACATATTTCTTCTCTCCACATTTATCATTGGTTTATGTGACCTGAGGCCAACAATCTCCTCTGCCAGGACTTACGTAATTGACAGCGGCTATAGCTCAGAAGGTAAAGCTCAGAAGTTCAGTGGATTTATCCCTGACCCCTCCACAGTGCATGTTGAAGTGTCCCTGGACAAGATACTGAACCCCAAACTGCTCCTGATTAGCTTCCAATGTTTTTATGAGTGTGTGAATATGAGTTTCTGATGAGCAGGTTGCCACTTTTAAGAGAAGCCATCTGCTGTAGGTGTGTAGATGTGTTTGTGTACGGGTGAATGCTGACTTGTGTTGTAAGGTGCTTTGAATAATCGAAGATTTGAAAAGTGCTTTGTAAATGCAGTTCATTTACCATTTACCCATAATTTTTGCCATGCTTTTATACATGCATAGACAACATAATCAAACTAGCTGTCAAAAGGCATCAGAATACAGGAAATAACATTTACTCTAATAAAATGTACTAGATGAGGTCACTGATGAAGACTGTGCTATGTGGTTTAAAGATCTCAAAATAGCTGAAGGTTTACCATAATTTAATTAGTATTTGAGCTATAATTAAAGGTAAGTTGCCATGTGGAATCAAGCTGAAAAAACATTTATGTATGCTAGCACTGCTATTTTTCCGGCTTACTAAGTAAAAAGATATTTAAACTGCCATGCTGATTTCCCACTCATTGTACTTTGTTAACTTAAAACAACATATTTTTATTTTGTCCTGAATCAGAATTCAAGACAAAATATTCTATTATATTTATTTTTTTATTTAACAATTTATTTAAAATTTTTGAGTTCTCTTTTGCCACAATCAAAATATAAAAGTGTATGAAAATGTAAGGTGATCTTTGCATAGCAACAAAATTAAAATGTATAAAAATTAATAAAATAAAAGTTATTGAAAAACAAAGCATAGATTCTGAGAGTATGTGCTTCCTGCTACCTGCGGTAAGCGTATTCCGTCACTTCCTGTTCCTGTGTTGATTGACTGAACTTTTCGCAGCTCTAGTG
>JAQNCA010000004.1:1064841-1075161 GCA_029783725.1 Acanthurus tractus
GGTCTCAGTAGGAGCGAGGCGCTGTCGTGCTGACAAAAATATGTTATCGGGGCTATTCGTTATGATATCGGACTTATCGGAATGACGTCATAATTTCCTCTTATCGGCCCAATAGTTATCGTGCACCCCTAAGAGAAATGTAAGTAGTGGTTATTCATGAAACACCTGCTTACTGCCAACCAGGCAAAACAGCCGTTCTGCTCTCCATGGCTGTGGACACTGGGACTGTTTGGTTTTACTTTACTGAGATCTCATAGTGTAGTAAATACCCCCCCTCCCCCCTTTTCCCTCTCTTTTGTCTCCTCTCCCCCTTTTGGGGAGTTGGTTAACTTTACTTTGGTCTTCACTGATGGTGGGGTGGCTTATATATTTTCAGTCACTTTAATTTAACCATATGTGCCAGCTCAATTAGGGGCATGCTTGCATTTAGGGTTAGGCAAAGGGTCTCTCATCTTAAAGGAGGCTTTGAATTTAATCTCTGTTTAAGTTTAAAGTTATTGGTTTGGTCAATGAAGGACCTAGTGTATGTGTTTGTAAATAGTTTTATTCTAAGGTTGGCCACTGTTTTTTTACAAGTTTACAATGTGCTCTGTTTGTTTAGCTTACTAGTATGTATGGCAGTGAGTATTAGCAACAGCTTGAGTTATGCTAAAGTCTATTTAATTTAGTTATGAGTATTCCTAGTATTAAACTTTGTACTTGGAATGTGCGGGGTATTCATCACCCAGTAAAGAGGAAAAAAATTCTCACCTTCCTTAAAAAAGAAGGGGTTGAGATTACGTTGCTGCAAGAAACCCACTTGGAGGACCAGGAACATCTTAAACTGAAACGAGATTGGGTCGGCAAGACTTTTTTTTCATCCTACACGTCAAACAGTAGAGGCTTGTGCATTCTAATCAACAAGAAACTGCCCTTTAAACTGGAATCTTGTGTCAAAGACAGTAATGGACGCTACGTTATAATTAAAGGCCTATTATACGGAAAGTATATCTCAATTCTCAACATGTACACTCCACCTGGTCACCCTACTGATTTTGTTACAAAGGCATTTTGTTTGCTGAACTTGAAACCAAATGCTCCATAGTAGGTGGCGACTTCAATTGCCGCCTGAACCCACTTATTGATAGACTGCCGGCAGAAACTGGGGCCCCCTCAAAAAGAGATAGATCATTAACAGATACATGTGATGAGTTTGGATTTGTTGACATTTTGAGAACTATGCATCCTGATTAAAAAGAGTTTACCTTTTTTTTCCAGCGCTCACAGAACTAGTTCCAGGATAGATTACTTTTTTGTTCCTAAGCTGATGTTATCATCCGTGGTGTCTTGTGAAATAGGAGTTATTTCTGTTTCTGATCACTGTCCAGTATTTTTACAATTGATGCTTAATGAAAAACAAAGTTTTACTAACGCTTGGAGGTTCAATGCACATCTACTCAGCGACCCCAAATTTGCTCCATATTTTAAGTCAGAATTTAAAATCTTTTATTCCATAAATAAAACACCTGATATTTCCCCCTCGGTGTTGTGGGAGACCTGTAAAGTGTATGCCAGGGGCCTGATTATCTCCTATACAAAAGGTAAAAAACGCAAATATTTGGAAGCCCAAACGAAACTTGAGAGTGAATTATCCAACCTTGAAAAGACGTACACTAAATATCCATCTGAGGCTAATATGAAGGCTATGCTGGCCACAAAAGCATCTCTAAATTCTCTGCTTACTCATAGAGCCGAGCAAAGTATGAGGCTTGCTAAACACAGGCTATACGAGTGTGGCAATAAACCAAATAAATACCTTGCAAGATTAGTAAACAGGTGGAGTGACTCTCAGACAATTTCATCTATTAAAGACACAAATGGACCTAGTAAATTTGATACAAACAATATTACTAGGGTGTTTAGGGATTTTTATAGTGAGCTCTACACCAGTGAGGAGCCCTCAGGAGTACAGGATCTGATTGACAAATTCATGTCTAGACTCACTCTACCTAAACTAACAGATGAACAAGGACGAGAACTAGATAAACCAATTATGAAACAAGAGGCTTTGGAGGCATTGCAGACCCTACAGTCAGGAAAAGTCCCAGGCCCTGACGGCCTTAGCTGCGAATTCTATAAAGAATTTATGTCAGAACTTATGGACCCTTTTCTGGAGATGTTAAATGATTCGTTTGTTAGGGGATCTTTACCTAAGTCCCTTACTGAAGCCAATATCAGTCTCATACTTAAAAAGGGGACACCAGCTGATGAATGCCCCTCGTATCGTCCTATAAGCCTGTTAAACGTCGATTCTAAAATACTTTCCAAAATACTAGCACGGCGCCTTGAGAAGGTACTTCCTAATTTTATTAATATTGATCAGTCAGGATTTGTTGTTGGTAGGAACTCTAGTAATAATATGAGAAGGCTGCTAAATGTAATTCAGTTGTCACAGCAGAAGCTATCCAGCATGGTGATAAGCCTAGATGCCTAGATGCCGAAAAGGCCTTCGACAGAGTCGAATGGCCTTTTCTTTTTGCTGCTCTTGACACCTTTGGGCTGGGAGAAACATTCTGCAGCTGGTTTAAACTTTTATATAACAGACCACTGGCAGCTGTTCGGATTAATGGGCAGACTTCTTCTTATTTCCCCCTGGGCAGGGGCACCAGACAGGGGTGTCCCCGTCCCCGTTGCTGTTCGCAATAGTTATAGAACCTTTCGCGGAAGCCATAAGGAACAGTCCAGATATTACTGGAATCTCTGCTGGTGGAAAAGATCATAAAATAGCCTTATACGCTGATGATATTTTACTTTTTGTAACTAACCCACATATATCTGTACTCGCTGTTTTGGAAACAATAAATCAATTTAGTGAGTTCTCAGGGTACAAAATTAATTTTTCTAAATCTGAGGTCATGCCTCGAGGTAACCCCCACTGCCCCACCCCATCCCCATTTAAATGGTCACCCGAAGGGTTCACTTACCTGGGGATTTCAATCACCCCATCACTAGAAGCACTGTACAAGGCTAATTTTGAGCCTCTTCTAAAACGCGTTACTGATGATCTGGATAAGTGGATATCTCTACCACTGTCTTTGTTGGGGAAGATTGCCTTGCTTAAAATGAATATTTTGCCGAGACTCCTTTATCACTTTCAAATGGTCCCTATTTTACTTAATAATAAAACTATCAAGAGGGTGAACAGCTGTTTCAGCACATTTATTTGGAACAAAAAGAAACCACGATTGAAGACGAGTAAGCTACAGATGCCTGTGGAGAAAGATGGCCTGGTGGTCTTTATCAGCTAGCTGCACAGATTTGCTACATAGCCAATTGGATAAATGATGACCCAGAATCAGTTTGGTTGGATCTAGAAACACTTAACGCAGGTAGCCCTTTGCCTGGTCCGTTATTTGCACTAGACTTAAAGAAAACTAAAAGTGTCTCAGTTGGTAATGTGATAGTTAAAACGACTCTGCAAGCTTGGCAAGCATAAGGAAGCTGGAAGGTTGTGCGAATACATTGTCTTCTCTAGCCCCTATACATGGTAACATTGATTTTGCCCCAGCTAGTACAGATGGCAGATTTAATATTTGGAGAGATAGAGGGATCCTAACATTAGGGCATTTATTTCATAAAGGAGTGATGCTGAGGACTATCAGACCTCAAAAATAGAATGTTTGCTTCTCAACAGAGGCAAGAAATCAGTCCTTGGTCAGGGGTATGCTGAACTTAATCTGGCTAGTGACATCACTACAGACTACCTGCGACAGGTGTGGAATAATGATCTCAATCTCAGAATGGATGAAACAACATGGGCAGAAATTTGGGAATTGGCGAAAGAGATTTCTATATGTAACAGAACCAGAGAGACCCAGTTTTATATATTTAGATAACATGCATTTGACACACCATTTGGCTATTTCAACATGAGCTCAAACAAGGTGATATAACATAGATGTAACACAGTGTAGGAATTGTTGATGCAATGTATAACTGAAGGTCAGATGTAGGACCATTCTAATGGCAGGTGTGGGTGTTATTAAAATGTGTCTGTGCATTATTTTTTTTTGAGTAATTTGGTGTTAGTAAGCGGAATATTTTTGACCTTGAACAACAAATCTCACATAAATGCTTATCAGCGGTCTCTTACTTTGAGTACAAAGTGTTTTCATGATAATAGATATGAGATATTTTTAGATAGATCACATACAACATTCGTTCATTAGACATCAGTTCATTTTACATGTTAACTCTGCTCCTTTGTCTTCTAAGTAGGTGTCATAATGTGGATGTAAGCAAGCTTTGTCTTGGAGCAGCAGACAAAGTGTTCCTTGTTAAATACAACAGTATGTTAACATTTGTTTCTGTTAATATTTTGGACAATATTGCTTTAACTTTGTAATTGCATTTGTCCCCTTACTTTTAAATTATTAATGGTAATATTCATAATTATAATGCACTAATAGCAATGTTCAGTTGCCATCATATTTTTGACCATGCATGGAATGTCAGAAAACCATTTTTTAAGCCAAGGTGACTAGCTAATTGTGTTTTTTTCTCATTTCTAACATAGAGTATTTGTTTTAAAAAAATAATTTTTGGAAAGAGCTTATTAAATACTCCTTTGTTTTTATCTGTGTCACTTGACAGTCTTTTTGTCCTGTGATAAAGAATCCATTTTCTGGTGGGCTAATTGGTCAGTCAAGTCTAATTCAGTTTGGTGGATTTAACCCCCATACAACTTTGGTTACCATGGTGACTTACTCCAGGTAAGAGTAAGGGAGCTTTGTGGGTTAAGCCTCTTCAGTGAAGTAAAACGGAAACTTTAAATATAGTCGAGAGTCAGACAAAAACGCAGTTTACAATAGCCTGATTGAAAAAAAGTGACCCTTTGAGTGAATTGAATAAATATGAATTGTCTTGGCCTTTAAAAGGATATAATTTACAAAATCCTGTTCCAATATCTACATCACCACACTTTGTCATTCTCTGCTCCACCATGTGAGGACAGTGTTGAGCTGAAGGCTTTCACAGTAAATTTAATTAATCTCCCTCCATTCTGACCTCCATACACCCAACACCCACATACAGGCTGCTGGTGCCAACGTGTCCAGACTTTGGTCATCAGAGAAGTGCCTGCTGATGTGTGTATGTGTTTGTGTGTGTTATCAGAAATCCTCATATTTTGCCTTCTACCCCATCTTCCTGTTCTCCCTCCCCTGCCTCTAAAACATCCCATTCATCTCAGTGCTAGAAAACAGGCTGGTCTTATCCTTTAACAAAACCTCTTTGAAGTCCTTAAAAACCAGGATGGTGTCTGTCTCATCCTACACATTTTACAGATTCTGCATCACAGGACACATACAAGACAGTCAAAACATGAGAAGTGTGATAGCAGGGATGGGCTGGGATGTAATGATGGCTAAGGACTTTTGATTGTGATGAGCCTGCCAAAATAATCTTCAATTCACTACAGCCATGAAATTTTATTATACATAAAGTTGTATTTTTCACATTTTTTTTCATCCGTCCACAATATAGTATCAACAACAAGAGCAAGTATGTAACTGGACAGTAAACACAAAATACAACAGGATTGTATAATTTTTGTGCAGTTATTTTTTTCTTCACAGAATCTTTGAGTAAGACAGGCATTTTGCAAGTCCTAGCTTCAATACATTTTAAGTACTTTGACAAGTTAGCATTACTCTAAAAACTGCACCACATTGAAATGCAGCACACAACAACAGACATATATCTATTATTACTGCTTTTTGGACAAGTCACGTAAAATGACATAATTGGTTGTTTCAAAACATTCAAATGTTTCTATTTCTTAGGGTTTTTATCTTTTTTGCTTCTTTAGAGTTTTTTTAATGAAAAGTGAGTTAACAACAGACCAAACGTAGATAGTGTTCACATATTTCAACAGCAACCATTACTGTTGATTATCTTGCCTGGATAAACACATAATCTACCAAAGAATACAACATAAATGCAAATTAAAAAAAATGTCCTGCATTCTTTTTAGTCATAGTAATGTCATTTGTTTTTGTCCCTCCCTCCCATTTTACTTCCTGCTTTATTTCAAACCTCTAGACTTTTTGAGTCAGGTCAGGAAACAGACAGCTTCCTGGGAGCCTTAGTGTCCAAATCGTCCTTCAAACTGATGCCAGGACAGCCAGCACAGGATGTGAAGAGGCAGTGATGTCACATATAGGGCAAGAGGTGGTGAGGAATGAACAAGAACAGCTTTTTGGTCCACAGGTGTGGCTACAATTTAAATCCATCATCACCATTGGTCGCCAACCCACACTGATGACTGTAGTCATAGAAGCGCTTCCTGTGGGAAAAGCTAACAGGGTAACACATCCTGTTTTTCAGGCGAGCAAGTCATGAGGTGTTCTTTCTGTCTACTGAAATGAATCCTATTTATTTTTTTCTTGGACTTGAGAAAATGTAAGTAAGGGTCATTTCTAATTTGTAAGTCTCTTAGTTGCACAATTCAACAAGATATGTATCTCAATCAAAAAAAGTGATTTGAATCCTTTTGACATAATTTTTCTGTTTATTTGTGTAGTGTAAATGAAGTCTATCTCATCTCTAAAAACTGTTATAACTGTTTCAACTTAATCCACTCATTCTCAATCCCCCATGAATGATCTTTCATACATAAATGTAGACAACTAGAACTATGAAAGAGTTTGTTAAATTCCATAAAACTAGCTTCATAAAACTTAGCTGCTTTTCTTATAAAGACTAGAAGACTGAAAAAAGTGTAACATAGATGTGAATCGAAATGGTACCTTTAACTAATAGACAAATATTACATGCATAATTACCTTCACTCTCTTCTCAGTAAACTGTGTCTGGTAATGGTAAAAGTCGACAACGACTCTATTTTTTTTTTTTAATTAACTGAATATCTTACCTAGCCATGGCTAATGGTCAGCAATGACCTGAGGAAAGCAATGCCCTGCCTTTGATGTGTATACTTTTGGCTAGAAGAGATAAGGAAATTCTAAATACTCCACAGTTCAACAACACACGAAAAACATCCTCACCACACCACATTGCCCCCCCCTCTAAGGGGGGTCCTCCTGGCATCTTACTTGGCCTGTGTGGAAATAACTGGTAAAAATCGTTCAGCAGATCAAGGTTTTGAATAAGTTTGTGAGAGATCTATGAGTGTTCCTTCGGAACCATACCCCTCCCAATCCATCAATTACTAGAAGCCCCAGCCTTACATCAAATACCTTCTTACTATGAGAACAGGATGATTGTCAATGCTCCATGTGGAAGGAGGGGGTTTGGCTAGAGGGCAAAGGTCACTGGCTTCAACAATGATACGTGGAGGATTGGGTAAATGTTCATAAATTCTGGCAATCTCAGTGTTATAGCAGTAGGATTAATGGCATAGTCAACTTTAAATAGACCAATGAAATGTGGTGTAAGTTTAATCCACTTAAAGAAGTAGATCTTGTGAGCAGAGCCACACTTTTTGTCCCAGTTAGTATAGGGGAGATGGGCAGTGATATTTATCCATCAAGTATTGATTTCGTTGAGAAGAACACATGGAAACTGCTTAAACGACCTTCCATACAATCTAATACCTCTTGGGGAAGGCCTGTACCAAGGGGACAGCTGCTCTTCTCTCCTGCGTGGGGAGAAAAGTGGCTGAGACCCATTAGATACCATAAATGTTGATATACCTGAGGCGAAATAAGTGAATGAATTATGAGCATCTTGGATCCACAGAAGATGAGATCTATGGGAGGCATGATGTCAGGCATTTACACAGCATAGGACAATCTCCAAATCCTCATTTTCCCGCTCTGTCTGACCATTGAGGTGGTAACCAGAGGCGTGGCTGAATGTTGTGCCCCACACCTTGCCATACCTGGGATGTCAACTGGGGACCTCAATCTGACACATTGTCTACTGGGATGCCATGGATACTGAACACCTTTGAAACTAATGTTTCAGCAGTCTCTAGGGCAACTTTGGATAACTTAACCTAGATAGACACTGGCACAAAATGTTCAAACATAGAGAAGCGATCAGCTATGGTGTTACTGTTTGTGGATTTTGTCAATTGTTTTCCAACATCAGTCATGTGAGACTCCGGTTGACTTGGGATGAGCAAGAGGCACAATGTAGCAACAATTTCCTTGGTATCACTGGTCATATTTAGCCACCAGAAATACTGTTTTTAAAACTTAAGGATGCAATGGAAACAGGGTTGAAAGGTGAGCTTGCAGGAGTGTCCCCACCTGAGTACTTGTGAACAAGCAGAATCTTGGACAAACAGAGACAAATGAATCTGCAATGGAAGTTTGCAGAATCTAAGAAACACTGCAGTTGCTTATGACAGGATAGAGAGGATCAGTCTGCCACAACTTTGATCTCAACTGGGTCCACTTGCAATTGACCTTGTGTCACAGTATAGCACAGAAAACTGATGGAAGGAAAATGAAATTCAGGTTTGACATACAAATCATTTTGTCATTGATTAGGGCTTCAAAAACTGCAGGAGCTTTAGTGAGTCAACATGGCCTAATCTGGTGCTCAAAGTGTGCAAGCAGTTTATTGAGTGCAGTCTTCCATTCATCTCCCTCCTGTATCCTGCTCAGATGAAAAGCACTCTGTAAATTAAGCTTGATATAAACATGGCTTTGGCCCAAGAGTTCAAAGTCCAAAAGAGTTCAAAATTTTTCACAGTAATATAATTTAATCCTCTGTTATCAATGCAAGGACAGAGTGTTTTATCTTTTTTATCAACAGAGAAGAATTAAGCTCCAAGAGGTGAAGAGGAGGAATGAAAAGGACTGGCAGCCAGTGAAATACTAATATATTTCTTCATCACCTCTCTTTCAGGGCAGAAAAGATTGTACAGTCTGCTGGTTGGTAGCTTTGGTCTATAGAGCGGTAAAGATAATGCCAGAACTTTACTATACACTATGGCTAGGTCATGTTACTCAGAGTGAAAGTTCTGGAGAAGTAGTAGGCAGAGAAGTGGAGGAACTGGTGGCTGGAGGGGCTGACAGCATGTAATGTGGCTGACAGAATACACTAAAGCTAGTGATTGAGGGAGTCTCCATTGTGGAGTTGAATTTTGAACCAGGGAAGAGCTATGGGGACGGTTGGTAAGGGAATGACAAGTAGCTGAGTTCTCTTATGATGATTACCAAAAAGAATAGGGTAACAGGAGCTGGGCAATGAGCAACTATAGCTATAAGTCCCCTATAAAGAGTGTTATCAGTTTTTTTGAGTAGAAATAGGCTCTAGTGAAATGCCAGTTTGTTTAGCTAGCGATAAAACTGGCATCATCCCCAGAATCAGCAAGTATCTATAGAGGTATAGAACTACCAGAACACTGAAGAGTAGCCGGTAAACTTACTCAAGAAGAGAAGAGATTGAGGAGAGATTGGCTGCAAAGAGGTTTGGCTCACCAATGCACTCTCCTCCCCTGATGAGTTTAACCTTTTTGTGTTCGGGGACAAGAAGCAATGTAATATCCAGGCTGACCACAGTTGATACAAGGCTCATCTTTGTACAGCATTGTAGCTCACCAGGTGTTTGTCATGCTTGTCCAAGTTGCAAGAGCTACACTTACTTTAGGAGTTTTCTGAGACTTGAGATACATTTTGAGGTGTTCTGGGAGAGGTAACTACTCTGGCCAACTCCTGACTAAGAAACTTAATGAAAACTCTTCTCAAAGCCTTATCATCCTGCCTAGCACTGTGCACTCTCTACTGCTAAGATGCAAAAATCAATGGAAAATTAAATTAATGAGGCTGAACCTTGATGTGTGAATGCTAACACATGCTTGGCTGCTTTATGAACTGAGTGGTCAAACACTGGTCTTAGAAATATATCATATGATTCTTAAACCCCAGATTTACTCTCCCATGAGATTTTTGCCCACTGAACTGCTTTTCTTCTTAACAAATTCAACATTCAAACTAAATCTAAGCAAATTATCTGTGGGATAACTGGAGGCTGCTTAAAAAAAATAATGAACATTGGAGCAGGCCACATGTACAAAAATCACTATCAAAATGCTCTGTAGCAGAGGCAAAAGGCTCTTTAAGGAGGGGTAAAACCATCCGAGGCAAACACTCTGCAGGGGGCAGAGATCTTATAGTTGCATTCTGGAAAATCTAAACCTCATACTTTTTTTTTGTTTTTTAAACCTTTGACCTAAGAAAAGCCAATAGTTGCTGGATGTGGGTTTTGAGCACCTTTGAGATGCTAAAGGAGACCTACTGGTGATTCCAAAAATCTATAAAAGTAGATTGGGAGCCAGAGCCTTTAGCTATCAAGCTCCTGTCCTGT